>VMDO01026323.1:0-26897 GCA_007922755.1 Pedetes capensis | reverse complement strand
ACACTGAACACACACACACACACACACACACACACACACACACACACACACACACACACAGAGCCACCAATCAGAACAGATAGGATTTTTATATCACCATGGAAAATAGCCTTTCTAACAATAATCCCTAAAATTACCCTAACTTCTAAACCTAGCACATAACACTAACCCTAAAGCCAACCCTCCCACATCCCTAGCCATAACCCTAACTCAACCCCTAACACTAAGCCACACTTAAGCATTTTGAAGGTGAAGGGATTGATCATTGAACCTGAAAACACACTTAATTTAGAAGATGTTTTTGTCAGAGACTGTGTTCATGGGGACGGCTACTAGCAGACCATAATGCCTTCTGTCCCTTCTACATGTGGGAGTGGAAAGAATGGCATGACTTGTATGTCCTTTAATGAGAGCCTAACAGGAAGAATGGGGTAATGAAGGATTGAGAATGCCTATGATGCTCCCTTCACTCAAAATCTTCCCAAGAAAACCCAAACAAACTCAAACAACCCTTTGAAATACCTGATTATGGCAGTGGGTTGATGAAGATTTCCTTTTATCGCACTAAGATTGTCTAGTACTCAGACACCAGTCGGTAACATTTCATACTAGGAGCAAACATGGTGTTCGTATTGGTCTGCCATGGTCTATACCTTGCAGGGTTTATTTGGAAGGAAAGCAAGAATGGGCCCCTGAGGGGGTGCTATAATAACTATGGAAATACAGTGGCCATGGCCTTCTCCCACAATGCCACATGGATATCCCCATAGTCAAGGCGTTCTGACCAGTGTGCTTATTCCTATAACATGGCATTCTTTTTCACCCAGGGCCATTGGGCTTTCCTTGCAGGTTGTTGGTCAATTCACTCTGCACTCCCTGAGTGATATACTTCCCCTGAATCTGTATTTTCCACACTTCCCTCCAAGCCCCTGTCCACATCCAACTCTCAGGTAAGATGATAGGACCTCATCACCTGAAAAAGAAAAGATTCGTAGGACAATCTTGGATTTGAATTGATAGGGCTCAGAATTATGACCCCTAACAATTTGAATCCAAGTTTCTTTGGGAATCCAGGCTGCACTGCCTATTTCTGCCATAAATTCTGTGGCAGAAGGGGGGCCATGTGCTGGCCCACATACCTGTGTTCCTGAAGACTGTATTCCATGGGGTATCAAGGCTGCTCAATCCCTCTGCATGGTAGTCAAGACACCTTGACATGGCGGGAATTTCTTCCACAAGGGGTGGCTATTTCCTGAGGAGATGCTCTGTAACCTTCCATTCCCTGAAAAGGCACAAATTGCCCTTCCCCATGAGATAGGTATTCATCACCTGTCCCCAGTTCAATCCCAAACTTATTAGCCATGGGAAAAATTCAGGAGGCAGATGTGAGTTGTTCAATGGGACCCATACCCACTAAGAACCTCCATCATCACAGGAAGAACCCCATTATTCCAAATGTCTAGACAATAGAAAAATGCATTCCTTATCCATAGACTGTCCACCCAAAAACCCTCTCTGAAGTAAGGCATGATATTTCAACCCTGGCTGTGCCTTCCAGTTTCACCAGTTCATTAGGCAAATATGTTGGATAAAATCCCTCTGCCCAAAACACACACACACACACACACACACACACACACACACACACACACACACACACACACTACACACACTGACACAAACACTGGGCCAGCAGTCAGAACAGATAGGATTTATATATCACCATGGAAAGTAGCCTTGCTACCACTAACCCCTAATCATAACCCTAACTGCTAAACCTAGCACATAACATTAACCCTAAACTTAACCCTGCACCTATCCCTATGCCTAACTTTAACCCTCACTCGGATCCTAACATTAATCATCCCTTATGCATTTTTAAGGTGAAGTGATTGATCATTGAACCCAAAACAGTCACAAAGTTCAGAAGATGTTCTTGGCAGAGTCTTTGTTTATGTGGATGGCTACTAGCAGACCACATGGCCTTCCTTCCCTTCCAGATCAGGGAGTGAAATGAATGGCATACCTCTTACATCCTTTAATGACAGCCTACCCAGAAGAAATGTGTATTGAAGGATAATGAAGGCCTCTGATGCTCCCTTCACTCAAAATCTTGCACAGAAATCCCACACAAACTCATAGGTCTTGATTTTCAAACCTGGATGTGCCTTCCCGATTCAGGAGTTCATTAGGCAAATATGTTGGATGAAACCTTTCCCTGCAACACACACAGACACAGACACACACACACTCACACACTCACACAGCCACAGAAAACACACACTCACACACACACCGAGCCAACAGTCAGAAGAGATAGGATACATATATCACCATGGAAATTTGTCTTGCTAAGACTAATCCCAAAACTTACCCTAACTTTTAACCCTAGCACATAACACTAACCCAAAACCTACCCCTACCCCATCCCAAACCTTAACCCTAACCCTAACCCTAACATTAAGCCTCACTGAAGCATTTTGAAGGTAAAGGGATTGATCATTGAACCTGAAAACAAACTAAATACAGAAGATGTTCTTGTCAGAGACTGTGTTCATGGGGACAGCTACTAGCAGACCACATTGCCTTCCATCCCTTCCAAATCTGGGAGTGGAAGGAATGGCATGCCTTTTACAACCTTTAATGAGAGCCTACCCAGAAGAATGTGTATTGAAGGATTGAGAAGGCCTCTGATGCTCCCTTCACTCAAAATCATCCCCAGAAATCTCAAACAATCACATACAACCCTTTGAAACATCTGGTATAACAGAAAGTTGATGAAGATTCCCTTCTATCACACTAAGGCTGCCTAGGATTCTGGCCCCACTTTGTAACATTTCATAGCAGGATCAATCCTTGTATTTGGATTGGTCTGCCATGGTCTACTTCTTGCAGGGATTTATCTTGAAGTACAGCAGTAAGAGGCCCCTGAAGAGTGGCTATGATACTTAAGGAAATTCAGGGGCATGGCCTTCCCCCACAATGCCACATGGATACCCCCATAGTCAAGGTGTTCTGACCGGTGTGCTTGGTCCTATGGAATGACATTCTTTTTCTCCCAGGGCCTTTGGGCTTTCCTTGCAGCATGTTGGTCAATTCGCTCTGCATTCCCTGAAGGACATACTTCACCTGACAAGGTACTTTCCACACTTCCCTCCAAACCCCCATCCACATCTAACTCTCAGGTATGACTCTACAACCTTGATGGGTGAACAAGAAAACAATAATAGGAAAGTATTTTATTTGAATTATTAGGGCTCAGATGTCGAGTTCGAATTATGAGCCCTAAAAATTGAATCCAAATTTATTTCTGAATCCATGATGCTCTGCCTTTTTCTGCCATAAATGCTGCCAATGGGGGGGGCCAAGATGTTGCCCACATACCTACCCTTCATAAGACTGTGCTCCATGGTGTACCATGCCTTCTCTATACCTCAGCATTGTACTCAAATCACCTTGGCATAGTGGACATTTCTCCCACAGAGACATGGCTATTTCTGGTCGAGGACCTCTGTACCCTCCCATTCCGTGAACAGGCACAAATCGCCCTTCCCCATGGGATAAGTGTTCAACACCTGTCCCCAGTACAATCCCAAACTTTTCAGGCATGGGAAAAATTCGGGAGGCACATGTCAGATGATCACTGGGACCCAAATGCACTAAGACCATCCATCATCTTAGAAGAATCCTCTTTTTCCAAATGTCTACTCAGTAGGAGAATGCATTCCTTATACATAGACTGTCCACCTAAAAACTCTCTCTGAGGTAAGGCATGACTTTTCAACCCTGGCTGTGCCTTCCTGATTCAGGAGTTCATTAGGGAAATATGTTGGATGAAATGTCTCCCCCCAACAAACACAAACACACATACACCAACACACACTCTCATACTCACACACACACACAAACACACACACACAATACACACACTCACACACACCCCTAGCCAACACTCAAAACAGATAGGTTTAATATACCAACATGGAAAGTAGCCTTGCTAACACTTATCCCCAATCCTAACACTTACTGCAAAACCTAGCGCATAACACTAGTCCTAAATCCAACCCTACCCCTACACCTATCCCTAAACTTAAACCTAATTCTAATCCTAACATTTACCCTCACTTAAGTATTGGCAGGTGAAGTGATTGATCATTGAACCTGAAAAATACAAAAAGTTCAGAAGATGTTCTTGGCAGAGTCTTTGTTTTTGTGCAGACCACATGGCCTTCCATCCCTTTCAGGTCTGGGAGTGCAAGGAATGGCATGCCTGTTATGTCCCTTCATAACAGACTAACAGGAAGAATGTTGTACTGAGTGATTGAGAATTCCTCCGATGCTCCCTTCACTCAAAATCTTCCCCAGAAATCCCACACAAACTTTCGACTTGACCTTTCAAACCTGGCGCTGCCTTCAGATTCACGAGTTCATTAGGAAAATATGTTGGATGAAACCTCTCCCCACAACACACATAGACATACACAACACACACACACACACACACACACACACACATTACACACACACAAACAGTGAGTAAACAATCAGAGCAGATAGGATTTACATGTCACCATGAAAAGTAGCCTTTCTAACGCTAATCACTAAAACTTACCCTAACTTGGAAACCTAGTGCATAACACTAACCCTAAGCCCAATGTTACCCAATCCGTAACCATAACCCCAACTCAAATCCTAACACCAAGCCTCATTTAAGCACTATGTAGGTGAAAGGATTGATCATTGAACTGAAAACACACTAAATTAAGAAGATGTTCTTTTCAGAGTCTGTGTTCATGGGGCCTGCTACTAGCAGAGCACATGGGCTTCGATCCCTTCCAGATCTGGGAGTGGAAGGAATGGCATGTCTTTTACTTCCTTTAATGAGAGCCTAACTGGAAAAATGGGGTACTGAAGGATTGAGAAGGCATCTGATGCTCCCTTCACACAAAATCTTCCCCAGAAAAGCAAAACAAACTCGTACGACCCTTCGAAATATCCGGTTATGGCAGAGGGTTGATGAAAATGTCCTTCTATGGCACGAAGGCTGGCAAGTATTCTGAACCCAGTTGGTAACTTTTCTTACCAGGAGCAATCATTGTGTTCAGATTGGTCTGCCATGGACTACTCCTTGTAGGGTTTCATATGGAAGAACAGCAGGAAGAGGGCCCCAATGGGGGGCTATAATACCTATGGAAATACAGGGGACACGGCCTTCTCCCAAAATGCCACATGGATACACCCATAGTCAAGGCCTTCTGAACGGTGTTCTTAGTCCTATAGCATGACATTCTTTTCTCCCAGGGCCATTGGGCTTTCCTACCTCTGCACTCCCTGAAGGACCTTCTTCCCCTGACTAGGTATTTTCCACACTTCCCTCCAAACACCAGTCCACACCCAACTCTCAGGTACGATTTTTTTACGTCATCACGTGGAAAAGAATACAATCATAGGAAAATCTTGGACTCAAATTGTTAGGGTGCAGAATTCGAGGTCGAATTATGGCCCAAATATTCTAATCCATGTTTCTTTGGGGAATCCAGGCTTCACTGCCCTTTTTCTGCCATAAATGCTGCCACAAATGGGGGGCCAAGGGGTGGCCCACATACCTGCCTTTCTGAAGACTGTGTTCCAAGTGTTACCATGGCTTCTCTAACCCTCAGCCTGGCACTCAAATCCCCTTGAAATGGAGTGCATTTCTCCCCAAGGCAGGTGGCTATTTCTGGTCGAGGCCATCTGTACCCTTCCATTCCATGATCAGGCACAAATAGCTCTTCCCCATGGGATATGTATTCACCACCTATTCCCAGTACAATCCCAAACTTTTCAGCCATGGGAACAATTCAGGGGCAGATGTGTGATGGTCACTGGGACCCAAATGCATTAAGACCCTCCATCATCTTAGGAAGTATCCCATTTTTCCAAATGCCTACCCAATAGAAGAATGCATTCCATATACGTAGACTGTCCTCCTGAAACCCTCTCTGAAGTAAGTCATGACTTTTCAACCCTGGCTGTGCCTTCCTGCTTCAGGAGTTCATTGGGCACATATTTTGGATGAAACCTCTCCCCCCAACACACAAAGAAACATGTGGATGATCACACACACACTCACACACACACACACAATACACACACTCACACGCACACCTAGCCAACAATCAGAGCAGATAGGATTTATATATCAACATGGAATGTAGCCTTGCTAACACTAATCCCTAATACTAACTTGTAATCTTAGCACATAATACTAACCCTAAATCTACACCTACCCCTACACCTACCCCTAAACTTAACTCTAAATCTAACCCTGACATTTATCATCACTTAAGCATTTTGAAGGTGAAGACATTGACCAGAAAAAGACAAAAAGTTCCGAAGATGTTCTTGTCAGGGTCTGTGTTCATGTGGGCCACTATGAGCTGACTACATGGCCTTCCATCCCTTCCATATCAGGGCGTGGAAGGAATGCCATGACTGTTGCATCCTTTAATGAGAGACTAACTGGAAGAATGGGGTACTGAGGATTTGAGAAGGCCTACGATGCACCCGTCTCTCAAAATTGTCCCCAGAAATCCCACACAAACTCGTATGACTTGACTTTTCAAACCTGGCTGAGCCTTCCTGATTCAGGAGTTCATTAGGCAAATATGTTAGATGAAACCACTCTCAACAACACACACATACACACACAATCACACACACAGAAACACACACACATTCACACACCCACAATACACCCACTCATGCACACACAGAGCCAACAATCAGAACAGATAGGATTTATATATCACCATGGATAGTAGCCTTGCTTACACTTACCCTAAAACTTATGCTAACTACTAAAACTAGCACATAACACTAACCCTAATCCTACCACTACCCAATCCCAACCCTTAACCCTATCTCTACCCTAACATTAAGCCTCACTTAAGCATTTTGAAGGTGAAATGATTGATCATTGAACCTGAAAACACCCTAAGTTCAGAAGATGTTCTTGTCAGAGGCTGTGTTCACGGGGACGGTTACTAGCAGACCACATGGCCTTCCATAACGTCCAGATCTGGGATTGGAAGGAATGCCATGACTGTTATGTCCTTTTATGAGAGACCACCCAGAAGAATGGTGTACTAAAGGATTGAGAAAGCCTCCGGTGTACTCTTCACTAAAATCTTCCCCAGACAACCCACACAATCTCATATGACTTGACTTTTCAAACCTGGATGTGCCTTCCTGATTCAGGAGTTAATTATGCAAATATGTTGGATGAGACCTCTTCCCCCACCACACACAGACACACAGACACAAACACACACACTCTCACACTCACACCCACAAACACACACATACCCATTAATCAGAACAGATAGGATTTATATATCAACATGGAAAGGAGCCTTGCTAACATTTATCCCTAACGCTCTCACTGCTAATCCTAGCACATAACACTAACCCAAAATCTAAACATACACCTACCCCTAAACTGAACCCTAAATCTAACCCTAACATTTACCCTCACTTAAGCATTTTGAAGGTGAAGTGATTGATCATTGAAACCGAAAAAGACAAAAAGTTCAGAAGATGTTCTTGTCAGAATCTTTGTTCAAGTGCATGGATACTAGCAGACCACATGACCTTCCTTCCTTTCCAGCTCTGGGAGTGGAAAGAATGGCTTGCCTTTTACATCTGTCCATGACAGACTAACCAGAAGAAAGGGGTCCTGAAGGATCGAGAAGGCCTCCAATTGATTCTCCCTTCACTCAAAATCTTCCCCAGAAAACCCAAACAAACTCATATGACCCTTTGAAATATCTGGTCATGGTAGAGGGTTGATGAAGATTTCCTTCTATGGCACCAAGGCTATTTAGTGTTCTGACCCCACTCAGTTACATTTCATAGCATGGGCAATCATTGCATACAGATTGATCTTCCATGGGCTTCTCCTTACAGGGTTTTATCTGGAAGGACATCAGGAAGAGGACCCTGATGGGTGGCTATGATACCTCCGGAAATACAGAGGTCTTAGCATGCTCCCACAATGCCACTTGGATACCCCCATAGTCATGACTTTCTGACAGGTGTGCTTAGTCCTATAGAATGGCATTCTTTTCCTCCCAGGAACATTGGGCTTTCTAGGCAAGATGTTGATCAATTTGCTCTGCACTACCTGAAGGACAGTCTTCCCCTGACTCAGCATTTTCCACACTTCCCTCCAAACCCCCGTCCATATCCAACTCTCAGGTCTGACTTTAGGACCTCATCAGTTGAAAAAGAAAACAATCCTAGGACAAGCTTGGATTCGAATTGTTAGGGATCAGATTTCAAACTCGAATTCTGAGCACTAACATTCTGAATACAAGTTTCTTTGGGAATCCAGGCTGCAATGCCTTTTCCTTTCATAAGTTCTACCAAAACCGCAGGACCATGAGGGGCCCCACATACCTGCCTTTCTGAAGACGGTGTTCCAAGGGGTACCATGGATGCTCAAACCCTCAGCATGGTATTCAAATCACCTTGACATGGCGGGCATTTCTCCCACATGGGGGTGGCTATTTCTGGATGAAGCCCTTATACACTTCCATTCCCTGAACCAGCACAATTCGCCCTTCCCAATGGAATAGGTATTCACCACCTGTCCCCACTTCAATCCCAAACTTTTTAGCCATGGGAACAATTCAGGAGCTGATGTGAGATGATCACTGGGACCCAAACTCAATACACACCTCCATCATCATAGGAAGAATCCCATTTTTCCAAATGTCTACCCAATAGAAGAATTCATTCCTTCTTCATAGACTGACCACCTAAAAACCATCTATGAAGTAAGACATGATTTTTAACCCTGGCTGTGCCTTCCTGATTCTGGAATGCATTAGGCAAATATGTTGGATGGAACCTTTCCCCCCAACACACACAGACACACACACACTCACACACTCACACATACAGACACAATACACACACTCACAAACACACCGAGCCAACAATCAGAAGAGATAGGATTTATATATCACCATGTAATGTAGCCTTGCTAATACTTACCCCTACAATAACCCTAACTGCTAAACCTAGCACAAAACACTAACCATAAACCTAACCCTACACCTAACCCTACCACTAAACTTAACACTATCTCTAACCCTAACTTGAACCCCCACTTAAGAATTTTGAAGGTGAAGTGATTGATCATTGAACCCTAAAAAGACACAAAGATCGGATGTTCCTGTCAGAATCTGTGTTCATGGGGACGGCTACCAGCAGAACACATGGCCTTCCATCCGTTCCATATATGGGAGTGGAAGGAATGGCATGACTCTTACGTCCTTTCATGAGAGACTATCTGGAAGAATGGGGTACTGATGGATTGAGAAGGCCTCCAATGCTCCCTCAATCAAAATCTTCCCCAGAAAACCCCAACCAACTCATATGACCCTTTGAAATATCCGGTCGTGGCAGAGGGTTGATGCAGATTTCCATCTATCGCACCAAGGCTGGCTAGGTTTCTGACCCTATTACATAACATTTCATACCAGGAGCAATCACTGCATTCAGTTTGGTCTGCCATGGGCTTCTCCTTACAGGGTTTTATCTGGATGGACAGAAGGAAGAGGCCCCTGAAAGGGGGCTATGATACCTCAGGAAATACAGGGGCCATGGCAATTACTGACAATGTCACCCATAGTTAAGGCCTTCTGATAGGTGTGCTTAGTCCTATAGCATGGCATTCTTTTACACCCAGGGACACTGTGCCTTCCACAGTATGTTTTTCAATTATCTCTACACTCCCTGAAAGACAGACTTCTCCTGACTGGGTATTTTCCACACTTCCCTCCAAACCCCACCCACATCCAACTCTCAGGTACAAATTTACGACCTCTTCAGGTGAAAAAGAAAACAATCCTATGAAAATCTTGGATTCAAATTGCTTGGGCTCAGAATTCGAGGTGGAATTCTGAGCCCTATCAATTTGAGTCCAAGTTGCTTTGGGAATCCAGGCTGCCCTGCCTTTGTCTTCCATAAAGTCTGCCACAATGGGGGAGGGCATTCGGTGGACCACATACATGCCTTTCTGAAGACTGAGTTCCAAGGGGTAGCAAGGCTGCTCTATCCCTCAGCATGGTACTCAAAACACCTTGACATGGCAGGCATTTCTCCCACAGGGTCCTGGTTACTTCTGGACGAGGCCCTCTGTAAAATTCCATTCCCTGAAGACGCACATATCGCCCTTCCCCAAGGGATAGGTATTCACCACTTGTCCCCAGTTCAATCCCAAACTTCTTAGCCATGGATACAATTCAGCAGGCATATGTGAGATGATCACAGGGACCCAAACGTACTATGACCCTCCATCAGGATAGGAAGAGTCCCATTTTTCCAAAGGTCTAACCAATAATGAATGCATTAGTTCTTCATAGACTGTCCCCTGAAAGACCTCTCTGAAGTCAGGCATGAATTTTCAACACTGGCTGTGCCTTCCTGCTTCTGAATTTCATTAGGCAAATATGTTGGATGAAACATCTCCCCCACAAATGCACAGACAAACAGACACACACACACACTCTCTCACACTCACACACACAAAGTATAGACACTTACACACACTCTGAGCCAAAAATCAGAAGAGTTAGGATTTACATATCCCCATGGAAAATAGCCTTGCTCACAATAACCCCTAAGCCTAACCCTAACTCTTAAACCTAGTACATAACACTAACCCTAAACCTAACCATAAACCTACCCCTACCCCTAAACTTAACTCTAACTCAAACCCTAACATTAACCCTCACTTAAGCATTTCAAAGGTGAATTGATAGATTATTGAACCTGAAAAAGACACAAGGTTCAGAAGATGTTCTTGTCAGTGTCTGGTTCATGGGGTCAGCTACTAGCTGACCACATGGCCATCCACCCCTTCCAGATATGGGAATGGAAGGAATGGCATGCCTGTTACATCCTTTAATGAGACACTAACCGGAAGAATGTGGGACTGAAGGATTGAAAAGGTCTCTGATGCTCCCTTCACTCAAAACCTTCCCCAGAAAACCCAAACAATCTCAGAAGCCCTTTGAAATATCCAGTCATGGTAGAGGGTTTTTGCAGATTTCCTTCTATCACACCAAGGGTGGCTAGGTTTCTGACCCTACTTGGTAACATTTCCTAGCAGGAGCAATCATTGCATTCAGATTGGTCTGCCATGGGCTTCTCCTTACAGGGTTTTATCTGGAAGGACAGGGGGAAGAAGACTCTGAAAGGGGTTATGATATGAACGGAAATACAGTGGGCACAACATTCTCCCAAAATGCCACACTGTTGTTGTTGTTGTTGTTGTTAGGTGCCGTCGAGTCGGTATCCGACTCATAGCGACCCTCTGTACAACAGGGGAAACACTATTGTCAGTGCTTCTCTGCTGTTCATAGAGTTTTCAATGGCAGATTGATTCCTGGGAGGGGGTTGCCAGGTCCTTCTCCCAAGCCTACAGCTTCTGGTGTTCCCAGGTGGTCTCCCATCCAGGTACTAACCAGGCCTGACCCTGCTTAGCTTCCGAGATCTGACAGGATCCCATGCCACAGGGCTACAGCTGCAGGCAAAACAAAACAAAACAAAAAATGCCACATGGATACCCCCATATTCAATGCCTTCTGACAGGTTGCTTAGTTCTATAGCATGGCATTCTTTTTCACCCAGGGCCATTAGTCTTTCCACGCAGGATATTGGTCAATTCTATCTGCACACCCTGAAGGACAGACTTCCCCTGACTCGGTATTTTCCACACTGCCCTCCAAACCCCTGTCCACATCCAACTCTCAGGTTTGACTTCACAACCTCATCAGGGGGAAAAGAAAACAATCATAGGAAAATGTTTGATTCTAATTGGTAGAGCTCAGAATTGGAGCCCTATCAATTTGAATCCAAGTTTCTTTGGGAATCCAAACTGCACTGCCTTTTTCTGCCATAAATGCTGCCACAAAGGGAGGGGCCATGGGGTGGGCCAGCTACCTGTCTTTCTGAAGACTGGGTTCCAAGGGGTAACATGGCTGCTCAATCCCTCATAATGGTGCTCAAATTGCCTTCACATGGTGGTCATCTCTCCCACAGGTGGGTGGCTATTTCTGGAAGAGGCCCCTTCTAACCTTCCATTCCCTGAACAGGCACAAATCGCCCTTCCTCATGAGATAGGTGTTCATCACCTGTCCCCAGTTCATTCCCAAATTTTTTAGCCACAGGAATAATTCAGAAGGCAGATTTGTGATGATCACTGGGACCTAAATGCACTAAGAACCTCCATCATCATAGGAAGAATCCCATTTTTCCAAGTGTCTTCCCACTAGAGGAAACCTTTCCTTAGTCATAGACTGTCCACCTAAAACCCTCTCTGAATTAAGACATGATTTTCAACCCTGGCTGTGCCTTCCTGATTCAGGAGTTCATTAGGCAAATATGTTAGATGAAACCTCTGTCAACAACACACACAGACACACACAATCACACACACACACAATACACACACTCACACACTCGCCGAGCCAACAATCAGAACAGATAAGATTTATATATCACCATGGAAAATACCCTTACTAACACTAACAACAAAACCTAAACCTAACTGCTCAACCTAGCACTTAACACTCACCCTAAACCTAAACCTACACCTACCCCTAACGCTAAACTTAACCCTAACTCTAACCATAACATTAACACTCACTTAAGAATTTTGAAGTTGAAGTCATTGAACCCAAAAAAGACCGAAGATCAGAAGATGTCCTTGTGCCAGGCACGGTGGCACATGCCTGTAATCCCAGCGGCTCGGGAGGCAGAGGCAGGAGGATCGCAAGTTCGAGACCAGAGGCAGTCTGTGTAACTTAGTGAGACCCTGTCTCAAAAAGTAAAAAATAATGGGCTGGGGATGCAGCTCAGTGGTCCAGCATTTGCAGAGCATGCAAGTGTGAGGCCCTGGGTTCAATCCCCAGTACAAAAAAGAAAAAAAAAGATGTCCTTGTCAGAGTCTCTGTTCATGGGGAAGGCTAGTAGCAGACCACATGGCCTTCCAATCCTACCATATCTGCTGGTGCAAGGAATTCCATGCCTTTCACCTCCTTTAATGACTTGCCAGAAGAGACTTGCCAGAAGAATGTGGTACTGAAGGTTTGAGAAGACCTCCGATGCTCCCTTCACTCAAAATCTTCCCAGGAATACCCCAACAAACTCGTATGACCCATTGAAATATCTAGTCATGGCAGAGGGTTGATGAAGATTTCCTTCAATCTCACCAAGGCTGGCTAGTGTTCAGACCCCACTCAGTAACATTTCATAGCAATAGCAATCATTGTGTTTGGATTGGTCTGCCATGGGCTTCTCCTTACAGGAGATAGGAGAAGGACAGCTGGAAGAGGCCCCTGATGGTGGGCTATGATACCTACAGAAATACAGGGGCCAGGACAGACTTCTCCTGACTCGGTATTTTCCACACTACCCTCCAAACCCCCCGTCCACATCCAATCTCAGGTATGGCTTTACAATCTCATCAGGTGAAAAAGAAAACAATCCTAGGAAAATCTTTCATTCAAATTTTAGGGCTCAGAGTTTGAGTTTTCATCTTTTGGCCCCTTTTCCCCCTCTTTGCCCAGACCGTCACTAAGCAAGACCTACTCACCCATTCCTGCCAGGACCACTGATGATAAAATACCTCTCCTGCTGCTCTTCCCCGGACTTTTGGTGAGGGAAGAATGCTCTCCCATTGCAATAAACAATAAGGAAAGAACCTGCTCTCCATCTGATCACTGACGAAGCAACAGCTGTCTCCTCATGACCACTGAGACGACCAACACAGGTTTTCCCCCTGGAAGGCAAAAATGTCTGAGGCTTTTCCTTTGCCTCATCTCCACCAGGGTCCCGAGGACTGCAGGTGTGCATGCCCCACACCTGAGGATCCTGAGTGAATTGTGTTTAGTATCTGTGTGCACGGCACAACAGGCCTTCTGAAACTCCAGGGTGGACCAAATTCTGAGCCCTAACAATTCGAATCCAAGTTTCTTTGGGAATCCAAGCTGCACTGCCTTTTTCTGCCATAAATTCTGCAACAAAGGGGGAGCCATGGGGTGGCCCACCTACCTGTCTTGCTGAAAACTATATTCCAAGGGGTACCATGGCTGCTCAAACCTTCAGCCAGGTATTGAAGTCACCTACACATGGTGGGCATTTCTCCTAAAGGGGGTGGCAATTTCTGGTCAAGGCCCTCTGTACCCTACTGTTCCCTGAACAGGCACAAATCGCCCTTTACCATGAGATAGGTATTTATCACCTGTCCCCTGTTCAATCCCAAACTCTTTAGCAATGGGAACAATTCAGGAGGCAGATGTGAGATGACCACTGGGACCCAAATGCACTAAGAACCTCCATCATCATAGGAAGAATCCCACTTTTCCAAATATCTACCCAATATAAGAATGCATTCCTTATTCATAGACTGTACACCCAGAAACCCTCTCTGAAGTAAGCCATGACTTTTCAACCCTGGCTGTGCCTTCCTGACTCAGGAGTTCTTTAGGCAAATATGTTGGATGAATTCTCAACCCCCAACACACACAGCCACACTAACACAGACACACACTCACATTCATACAATCACACACACAAAATACACACACTCACACACACACCTAACCAAAAATCAGAACACATAGGATTTATATATCACCATGGAAAGTAGCCTTGCTAACTCTAACCACTAAACCTAACCTTAAGTGCAAATCCTAGCACACAACATTAACCCTAAACCTAATCATAACCCAAACCCTATGCCTAACCTTAACCCTAACTCTAACCCTAACATTAACCCTCACTAAAGCATTTGAAGGTGAGGTGATTTATCATTGAACCCGAAAAAGAGACAAATTTAAGAATATGATCTTGTCAGAGTTTGTGTTCATGTGGAGGGCTGCTAGCAGACCCCATGGCCTTATATCCCCTCCAGATCTGGGAGTGGAAGGAATGGCATGCATGTTAGACCCTTTAGTGAGAGACTAACCTTATGAATGGGGTAGTGAAGGAATGAGAAGGCCTCCGACGCTCCCTTCACCCAAAATCTTCCCCAGAAAACACAAAAACTCATAGGACCCCTTGAAATATATGGTCATGGCAGAGGGTTCATGAAAATTTCCTTCTGTGGTACCAAGGCTGGCTAGGGTTCTGACCCCACTCTGTAACATTTCATAGCAGCAGAAAACATTGCATAGAGATTGCTCTGCCATGGGCTTCTCCTTACAGTGTTTTATCTGGAAGGACATCAGTACAAGGCCTCTGATGGGGACCCTGATACCCAGGGATATAGAGGGACCATAGAATTCTCCCACAATGACACATAGGTACCCCCATAGTCAAGGCCTCCTGACATGTGTGCTTAGTCCTATAGCATGGCATTCTTTTTCTCCTAGAGCCATTGACCTTTCCAGGCAGGAAGTTGGTCAATTCGCTATGCACTCCCTGAAGGACAGACACCCCATGACTCGCTATTATCCATACTTCCCTCTAAAGAACATCTAGATCCAACTCTCAGGTATGAGGTGTCGACCAAATCAGGTGAAAAAGAAAAGAAACATAGGAAAATCTTAGATTCAATTTGTTAGGTGTTCAGAATTCTGAGGCCAAACATTCAATACAAGTTTCTTAGGGAATCCAGGCTGCACAGCCTTTTTCAGCCATAAATGCTGTGATATTGTGGGGGGGGGATTGTTTCTCCCTCATACCTGCCTTTCTGACCACTGTGTTTCAACGCATACCATGGCTGCTCCATCCCTCTGCTTGGTACTCAAAAGGCCTTGACATGCCGGGCATTTCTCTCACACAGGGATGGCTATTTCAGGATGAGCCGCTTCTACCTTTCCATTCCCTGAACAGGCACAAATTGCCCTTCCCCATGAGATAGGAATTCATCACCTGTCCCCAGTTCAATCCCAAACTCTTTAGCCATGGGAACTATTCAGGAGGCAGATGTGAGATGATCACTGCGACCCAAACTCTCTAAGAGTATTCTTCATCATAGGAAGAATCCCATTTTTTCAAATGTCTACAAAATAGAAGAATGAATTCCATATTCATAGACTGCCCACCTAAAAACCCTCTCTGAAGTAAGGCAATATATTGGACCCTGGCTGTGCCTTCCTGACACAGGAGTTCATTAGGCAAATATGATGGATGAAATCTCTCACCCCAAGTCAAACACACACACACACACTCACACTCACTCACACATGCACACACACACACAGAAAATACACAGACTCACACACACACTGAGCTAACAATCAGAGCAGATAGGATTTATATTTCAACATGGAAAGTAGCCTTGCTAACACTAACCCCTAAACCTAACACTAATTGCTAAACCTAGCATATAACACTAATGCCAAACCTGACCCTACACCTACCCCTAAACCTAACATTAACCCTAACTCTAACCCTAACATTAAACTTCACATAATCATTTTGAAGGTGAAGTGATTTATCATTGAACTAGAAATAGACACAGAGTGCAGATGATGTGCTTGTGTCTGTGTTCATGGGCATGGCTAATAGAAGACACATGGCCTTCCATCACTTCCCAAAGTGGGATGCAAGGAATGGCATGCCTGTTAGATCATTTAATGACAGACTAACTGAAAGATTGGGGAACAGAAGCATTGACAATCCCTCCAATGCTCCGTTCACACAAAAAAAAAAATCATTCCCAGAAAACCCAAACAAACTCGTATGACCCTTTGAAATATCTGGTCATGGCATAGGGTTGATGAAGATTTCCTTCTATGGTACCAAGGCTGCATAGGGTTCTGACCCCACTCGGTAACATTTCATAGCTGGAGAAATCATTGCCTTCACATTGGTCTGCCATGGTCTTCTACTTACAGTGTTAAATCTGGAAGGACAGCAGTACGACACCCCTGATGGGGGGCTCTGATATCCAGGGAATTAGAGGGTCCATGGAGTTCTCCCACAATGCCACATGGCTACCACCATAGTCAAGGCCTCCTGAAAGGTGTGCTTAGTCCTATATCATGGCATTCTTTTTCTCCCAGGGCCATTGAACTTTACTCGCATGAAGTTGGTCAATTCGCTCTGCACTCCCTGAAGGATAGACTTGCCCTGAGTCGGTATTTTCCACACTTCCCTACAAACCCCATCAACATCCAACTCTCAAGTATGAAGTGTCAACCACATCAAGTGAAAAAGAAAAGAAACTTAGGAAAATCATGAATTCAAATTGTTAGGGGTTCAGAATTCTGAGCCCTAACTATTTCAATCAAATGTCTTAAGGAATCCAGGCTGCACTTATGTTTTCGGCCATAAATGCTGTGATATTGCGGGGGGGCAAGAGGTTCGCACAGTTACCTGCTTTACTGAACACTGTGTTGCAAGGCATACCATGGGTGCTCCATCCCTCAGCATGGTACTCAAAATGCCTTGACATGCCGGGCATTTGTTTCACACCAGGCTGTCTATATCAGGACGAGACACTTTCTATCCTTCCATTCCCTGAACAAGCAGAAATCGCCCTTCCCCATGAGATACAAATTCATCACCTGTCCCGAGATCAATCCCAAACTGTTTAGCCATGGAACAATTCAGGAGGCAGATGTGAGATGAACCTGTGACCCAATCTCTCTAAAAACCTCCATCATCATAAGAAGAATCCGATTTTTCCAAATGTCTACAAAATAGAATGCATTCCTTATTCTTAGACTGTCCACCTGAAAACACTCTCTGAAGTAAGGCAATATATTGGACCATGGAAGTGACTTCCTGATTCAGGAGTTCATTAGGCAAATACAATGGATGAAACATCTCACCCCCAAAAAAAAAAAATAGACACACACAAACACACACACACACACACAAACTCACACATACACACACAAAGAAAACACACACACACACACACACACACACACACACACACACACACACACACACCAAGCCAATAATCAGAAAAGATAGGATTTATATTTCAACATGGAAAGTAGCCTTGCTAACATTAACCCCTAAACCTAACCCTAAATGCTAAACCTAGCACATAACACTAACCCTAAACACAATGCTACTCCTAACACAAACCCTAACATTAACCCTAACTCTAACCCTATCATTAACCTTCACTTAATCATTTCGATGGTGAAGTGATTCATCATTGAACTAGAAAGAGACACAAAGTTAAGAAGATGTGCCTGCCAGAGTCTGTGTTCATGGGACGGCTACTAGCAGACCACATAGCCTTCCATCCCTACCAGGCCTGCAATGCAAGGAATGAGATACCTGTTGGATCATGTAAGGAGAGACTAACCAAAAGAATGGGGTAATGAAGGATTGACAATTCCTCTGATGCTCGGATCACCAAAATCATTCCCAGAAAACCCAAACAAACTCGTACGTCCCTTTGAAATATCTGGTCATGGCATAGGGTTGATGAAGATTTCATTCTATGGCACCAAGCCTGGATAGGGTTCTGACCCCACTAGGTAATATTGCATAGCAGGAGAAATCATGGGGTTCAGATTGGTCTACCATGGGCTTCTACTTACAGGGTTAATGTGGAAGCACAGCAGTACGAGGCCACTGACTAGGGGCTCTGCTACCCAGGAAATTACAGGGCCATGGAATTCTCCCACAATGCCACATGGGTACCCCCATAGTCAAGGCCTCCTGACAGGTATGCTTAGTCCTATAGCATGGCATTCTTTTTCTCCCAGGGCCTTTGAACTTTCCTGAGTTGAACTTGTTCAATTCACCCTGCATTCTCTGAAAGACAGACATACCCTGACTAGGTATTTTCCACACTTTCCTCTACACCCGGTCAACACCCAAATCTCAGATATGAACTTTCAACCTAATCGGGTGAAAAAGAAAGGAAACACAGGATAATCTTGGCTTCTAATGGTTAGGGGTTCAGAAATATGAGCCCTAACTATGTGAATCCAATTTCTTAGGGAATTCAGGCTGCACATGCTTTTTTGGCCATAAATGCTGTGATATCGCAGAGGGACAGTAGGTTGGCACACATAACTGCTTTTCTGAACACTGTGTTGCAAGGCATACCACAGCTGCTCCATCCCTCAGCATGGTACTCAAAAAGCCTTGATATGCCTTGGCAATTATTTCACACCAGGCTGACTATTGCAGGACGAGTCCCTTTAGAACCTTCCATTCCCTGAACAGGCACAAATCTCCCTTCCCCATGAGATAGGAATTCATCACCTGTCCCCAGTTCAATCCCAAACTGTTTAGCCATGGGAACAATTCAGGAGGCAGATATGAGATGATCACTACAACCCCAACTCTCTAAGAACCTCCATCATCATAGGAAGAATCCCATTTTTCCAAATGTCTACAAAATAGAAGAATGCATTCCTTATTCTTAGACTGTCCACCTGAACACCATCTCTGAAGTAAGGCAAAATGTTGGACGCTGGCTGTGCCTTCCTCATTCAGGAGTTCATTAGGCAAAATGATGGAAACTATGCATAGCTTCTATCCCCCTCCCACCACTGGTATACTGTCCTGGACTTGAAGGATGCTTTTTTTCAGCATCCCATTGGCCACCATCAGCCAGCCTATATTTGCTTTTGAATGCACTGAGCCACATGCTTTAATGCTGGGCCAACCCATTTGGGCTCTGTTACCTCAAGGGTTTAAGAACTTACCCACCCTTTTTGAAGAAGCCCATAGTCAAGACCTGGTAAGTTTCCAGGGTAAATATCATCAGTGTTCCCTCCTCTAATATGAAGATGACCTCCTTTTGTCAGCAGAGATGGAAAAGGTCTATAGAGAAGCTATTGAGGGACCACTGGAGACTCTCTAGGAATTAGGGTACCATGTGTTTGCCAGAAAGGCAAAATTGTCCTCCCTTGAGGTTACCTACCTGGGGTATGCTGTAAAACAGGGCCAGAAGGCTCTGTCTTTAGACTGCATAGAGGCTAGACTCCAGATATCCACCACCACCATCAAACGCCAAGTCTGAGAATTTCTGGGGGCTATTGGGTATGGTTGGTTATGGATACTGGGATTTACAGAGATAGCAAAGCTCCTATATGCTTGCACAGGGAGTTCCTCACCTCTAAATTGGGCTGAGAAGGAAAAACAGGCCTTTGAAGAGTTAAAAACTGCCTTGCTGTCAGGTCCTGCCCTGGCCTGGCTGATCATTTCTAAGCCATTTCACCTGTACATCCATGAAAAACAGGGAATGACTAAGGGGGTCCTCACCCAATCTCAGGTCCCTGGAACAGGTCAGTTCCTACTTGTCCCAGAAACTACACCCAGAGAGTCAGAAGGCTGGCTTCCTTCAGGCTACTGAAGCAGCCACCACCTTGGTCAGAGAAGCTGACAAGCTAACTTTGGGCCAGGAAGTGTTTCTGATGGGACCCCACACAATGGAAACACTCCTTCAGGGAGTTTCAGACCAATGGATCTCTAATTGTTGACTCACACAGTACTAAGTCTTACTATCAGACCAGCCCCATAACCAGTTATTGAAGACTACAGCTTTAAACCCCACCACCCTGCTGCCAGATGGGGACCAAGAGACACTGATCCATGACTGTCTACACATAATCCAAGATGCAAGGCTGAATCTGAGTGATGTCCCCCTTTCTGACCCAGAAACGGTATTGTTCATAGATGGTAGCAGCTTTGTCCTACAAGGCATAAAGTACGGGGGTGGGCAGCAATGATTTCTCTAGAGGAAATTATTTGGTCCAGCCCCTTACCCCAAAGGACCTCTGCCCAGGAGGAAGAATAAATAGCATTGGCAGAGGCTCTAAAATTGGGGGAAAACAAGGGAATAACTATTTTCATTAACAGCTGGTATGACTTTTCCACAGCCCATGTGCATGAGGCAACTTATAAGGAAAGAAGACTATTTACATGAGCCAGCAAGGACATTAAAAATAAAAAAGAAATTGTAGCCCTTTTAGAAGCCATCTGTGTACCCAAAGAGGTGGCAATAGTCCATTGCAAAGGCCATCAAACTGGTGAGGATGTAGAGGCAAGAGGAAACCATTTGGCAGACCAGGAGGCCCACCAAGTAGCAATAAGAGCATGGTGAATTCATTTACTCACATTGCCTGAACACACTTTGCCTGAAAAACATATCATTCAGAAGAGAATACCCTAACCTGGGAGAAATGGGCTACTAAGGATACTTCAGGTTGGTGGATCTTGCCAGATGGCTGCATGCTGGTGCCAGAGACACTAGGAAAGGCTTTAATTTACAGACTGTACCAAGCAACCCATTTGGGCCAATTGAAACTAGCAGAATTACTCAGTGACAGATATTACATTGCAAACCTATCTCATTTGGTTTTGGGTGTCACTTCCAGCAGTGGTCCTGTGCTCAAGTTAACCAGGGGGGGCAGTGACGAACACCCATGGGAGTTTACTCATGTAGGTCCACCCCTGGGGAACAATGGGAATTAGATTTTACTGAAGTAAGGTGCCTATCAGGGAGATATAAATATTTTTTAATGTTTGTCAATACTTTCTCAGGCTGGGTAGAGGCTAACCTGACCCAATTAGAGACAGCTGTGATAGGTACAAAAAACTTCACCATGAAATTATTCCCTGATTCAGCCTGCCACTTGCTCTATGGTCAGACAGTGGACCTGCCTTCACTGAACAGGTCTCCTGGACCTTGGCTAAAACTCTTGATATTAACTGAAAGCTCCACTTTACATATCATCCCCAGAGCCTGGGGCAAGACAAATGCAAGAACTGGGTCCTGAAGGAGACATTAACTAAATTTATTTTAGAGACCAGTAAAAACTGGGCCAACTAGCTCCCTTTTGCCTTACTCAGAACTCATTGTACCCCCTATAAGAAGCATTTTCCCCATATGAAATCATGTTTGGGAAGCTACCCTGCTGCTACCTAAAATTGGAGAGGTCCCTCTGGCTGATATCCATAACCATAGCTTACTCAAGTCACTACAGCCTATTCAGACAGTCCAACAAGAGCTTCTTGTGAGACTTTGAAACACTGATGCAGGCCACACACACCCTGCAGATCTGTCACCCCTCCCTTTCAAGGTGGGAGGCAAAATGTTGATCAGGCAGTTCACATCTTCAGGACTCACTCCGAGGTGGAAGGGGCCCTACACCATTATCCTCACCACTTCTACTGCTATAGAAGTAGATGGACTGACTGCCTGGATTATGATTGAAAACCCCTTCCCCTAGCCCACACCGCCTTTCCTATCAATGGACCATCATAGAGGGAACCAGTGAGAAATTGCTTGTTAACCAGACAATTGTTTATGTCAAGGACCAACACTTACATGTTTGGTCCTTGTCTTCTCAACTGGATTCTGAGGTTTATTTTTTAAAAATGGACTCAGTCAAATTTATGTTATTAAGAACACAGAACATACCCCTGGGCAATCCAATAATAGATTATTCCTGACTAAAACCAAATATTCAATTTTCCCATAAGACCAGTGGGAAATGTAAAGAGTCACTGAATTAACAGGAATGATGCCATCCTAGGTAGGACTCTAGTGGTAATGGAAAATTTGAAATGTCTCTATACTTGTCACTTCCATAGGTTAGGTCAGGAATATGGTTTGTTTTTACCTTAAGTAATATGTTAATGTTAACTTTTAATGCTTATTACCAAATGCTTATTGCTTCCAATCCCCTACATGACCTATGTCAGGCACTTGGAAAATCCCCTAAATGTAAAGCCTGCCCCACAGGATGTGGCTTTTGACTTTATAAGCACCCACAACTGTTCCTCAGGGCCACAGGTTTGAAAGATGTTAGTCCTCAGTGGCCACTGGCTTAATAAAAACTCCCTTTTAATTGGCTTTTTGCTCCTTTGTGGTATGGTTTTGATCACTGGTTACAACAGTCCAGCCTTCCCTCCACAGAGCCATCACCACAGGGGCTCCTGGGAGATGTGGCCCTGAGGATTTGGGGTAGTGTAGTCCAACTTCTGCCCATAGAGCCCAAGTTGCAGGGGTTCCTGGAAGTTGCAGTCCCCACAGATTTTGGTAGTGAACTCTACCTTTCCATTAGAGCCCTCATGGCAGGGCCTCCTGAGAGCTGTGGCCCTGAAGATTTGGGGTAGTATAGTCCAGCTTCCACCCTCAGTGCCCTTGCCACAGTCTCCTGGGAGCTGCTGGCTGGAGGATTCTGGGTCATGTAGTCCAGCATTCTGCCCACTGATCCCTCACAGTAGGGGCTCCTGGGAGGCATGGCCTAGAGGAGTCTCAGTAGTATGGAATCTAGCTTCAGCCCACGGAGCCCTTGCTTCAGGGACTCTTGGGAGCTGCAGCCCCAAGGATTCTGTGTATTGAAGTTCACCTTTCTGCCCTAAGAGCCCTCATTGCAGTGGGTCCTGGGAGATGCAACTCTGAGGATTCTGGATAGTGTACTCCAGCTTTCCAGCATTTTGCGGTAGGACAGTGGTTTCTGAACCTGACAGTTCTCAGAAGCTAAGGAGGTGATATCTAGAACAATCCAGTGCATTTAGTTAATATGTCTTAAGTCTTCCTCACATCTTTTTCTGGGTCACTATTAGTTGATAGAGGTAAGTACTTTAAGCAAGTCCTGTGGTGCCTCTCTGTAACTGGAGAGGCTGAAGCAGGAAGATTACAAGTTGAAGGCCAGAAGCAGACTGCACAACTTGGTGATACCCTACCTCAAAACAAAAAATACTAAAAAGGTACTAGGGTACAGATCACTAGTAAACAACTGACCTAGCATACACACATTCCTCAGTTCAACTCTCCCTCAATACTGAAGGAAAAAAATAGTTATTTTATAATGGCAGAATTCCTAAGTCAGTGTTTTGTATTATTTTGTTTATATTTCTTCCACAACCTGGGATCAGACTGAGGTCCTCCTAAGCACTCTACCATTGTGCTATACCCCCTACCCATCGAGGTCTTCTTTTAACAGACATAAGTACAGTATTTATACTTAAAGTTCTATGCACCAGGTTTCAATATTTTTCAAGTATTTTCACACTATAAGAAACAGGAGCTGGGCACCATGGCACACACCTATGATCCCAGTGACTCAGGAGGCAAAGGCAGGAGAATGCTCATTTACAGGACAGAGGCAGCCTGTGCAACTGAGACACTGTCTCAAAAAATAAAAATATAAAACAAAGTGGGGGATGCAGCTCAGTAGTATAGTATTTGAGTAGCATGCAGCAAGGGCCAGAGTTCAACCCCCATTATTGCCGGAAAATAAGAAACAAAGAAAAAACATGATTGAAACCAAGCAATGAGGTCCCCAGCGGCCCTTCCTTGAGGTCCCAGCTTGCCTCCAGATGCTGGTCCTTCATACCTTGAGCGATTCATGCTGTTACTGCACCTCATGACTCTGCATGTCTCCTTTCTGTGTCCTGTAATTTATCCCCAGAAACAAACCCAATCTGCAAAAAATATTTCACCATGCTATGATGGTAAGTGGTCAAACCCTGAATAAGGGGTATTTTGGTAGCTCAAGTCTTGTTAAAATATTACCTGAGAAAATAAAGAACATGATAGCATTTCCTCTTTGGCTCTTGGATCTACAGATGGGAAATTCTTCATTCTTCCTAATCTTTGCCTCACATAGCCCTGTTACACTGAAGCCATGGTGCTGTCTCCAAGAGCAGATCCTCACTGAGGACACTGCCTCCAAGTGTTCTCAAGTTGTGATGTCTCACCAGGTTGTGTCCCAAGGAGGACTACAGTGGGCTCACACAGGATACTCTGTGCTCACTGTTCAGTGGTGGTTGTGAGCCTGGAGAATATTTACAATCCAGGGTGCAACTAGACTTACTGACCTCAGAAACTGCAAGATGATTCTAATTTGCATGAGGCACTAACCCCAACCCGCACACAGACCCCATCTCTGACCACAACTTTCACCCTAACTGTAACCCTAACCCTACCATGACACTAACTCTGACCAAGATGCTAAATTAAACCCTAAACCCCGACCCTATCACTCTAATCTTCACCCTGACCTCAATCCCCAGACCCATTCTTTGATGTGGTGGCATTTACCTCTACTTCCAACACCAAAGAGAAGGAAGGAAGATAGTAAGTTAGAGGCTTGGCTATACTATACATACAAGAACACAAAAAAGATAATATGAAATGACACAAGTCAAGATAAGATTCAAGCACACACTCAAGTATCACAATTAAAAGTGTGAAGCTGACCAGAGCTCTGCAGCCATTAACCAACCAATTAAGGAATTGGAATAAAGCCTATAACACACCATCCCCTATCACCACCTAGAGAACCTGGCCCTGCTGACACTTCCATTAAAGACTTTGGAACTTCAGAACCAGGAGACAACACAACCCTACAGTTATAAGGCATCAAGTTTGTGGTACGTGGATAGGACCACCAAGAAAAGGGTCTCTCTCCAGATTTGAGTTGTCTCCCCAAATCAACCAGACAAGAAAGCTTCTATAGAACCTGGGTTCTTCTCAGGCCAAGTCTGCTGGGGGGTTGTCACATACAAGCCTGTCTCATAACCAGGGCTTGGGTTTCCACATACAAAGGCCAGTCATAGGATGAGGAAAAGGAAAAGAGAGAGGTAGGACATTGGTCAGAGAGCCTCAGTCATGAGCTCACAGGAACTGGCCAGGGAGCCTCAGTCCTGGACTGCTTGTTGTTTGCTGGTAAGTGCCTTTGACTTGAGTCTGACTCATATCAACCCTATGCACAGCAGAATGAAATACTTCTAGATTGTGTGCCAGGCATATAATGTATATTATGTTTAAGCCCATGATTGCAGACATAGAGTCAATACATCTACTGGAGGGTTTTCCCTTTTCTGTTGACATACCACTCTCCCAAACATCATGTCCATCTTCACAGAATAGTTTCTCCTGATGACACATCCGAAATACATAACATGCAGTCTAGCCATCCTTGCTTCCAAGGATCACCGTGGTGGCACTTCTAGGACAGATTTGTGGTTTCTTTTGGCATTCTGTCATATATTCCATAGTCATCTCTGGCAGGATATCCAAAAACATCAATTCCTCTCCTATGTCCCTTCTTCAATGTCCAGCTTTCATAACCATACAATGTGACTGAAAGTACCATGGCATGAGGCAAGTGCACCTTCATCTTCAAGATGACATCTTTACTTTTCAATACTTTAGAGATATCTTGTGCCACAGAGTTTCCCAAAGCAATATGCATTATGATTTCTTGATGGCTGTTTCCAAGGGTGTTGATATTATAACCAAGCAAAGAAAAATAATGGAAAACCTCAATCTTTCCTCCATTTATCATGAAATTGCAGACTGTCCCAATTGTAAGGATTTTTGTTTTGTTGATGTATAGTTGCAATCCATACTGAAGGCTATGTTCTTTGATCTTCTTCAGTAAATGTTTCAAATCTTCTTCACTTCCAGCAAACAGAGTTGTGTCATCTGCATAATGCCAACAGTTCACAAGGCTTCCTCCAATACTAACACCACATAGCTCACCATGGAAATTGAAGATATATGCTAATACACAGCTTTCTTAAATTTAAACAAGCAGTGTTTCCTTGTTCTCTTCCAATGAATGCCTCTTGGTCCATGTACAGAATTTTCATGAATACAATTAGATTCTCTGATATTCCCATTCTTCCCAGTGTTATCCATAATTCATTATGACCCACACAGTCAAATGCCATTGCATTGTGAATAAAATATACAGCTACATCTTTCTGATATTCTCTGTTTTCTGGTAATATCCAACTCACATCAGCAATGATGTCCCTGGTTCCCAGGCCTCTTCTGATTGTGGCCCTAATGCTCACCATCACCACCACCCACACCCCCTCCACAACCTTGACCCTGACAACTGACCTAAACCCTAACCCTAAACATGACCCTAATCCTGCCCATGACACTGAGT
>VMDO01026322.1:22500-26905 GCA_007922755.1 Pedetes capensis | reverse complement strand
ACACACAGACTATTAGAAGTGAACATCTGCTTGGTGTTGTCATTTGCTGTGCTGGTCATGTCCTTGCATGGATGGGGTCTGGAAATGGGCTTTGAGGCTGTAGGGAACACCATCTAAACTCTCACGTGTGGCAGATCTGAGGTCTGCTTATTTTCATGCTTTAATGCATTGGGCATATTCCTCCCTGGATGAGGCCAGGGGTTCTTTGAGGTATTTGGGGAATGCTTTTTAAACTCCTGGGGCTGGGATTTAGCTCAGTTGGTAGAGTGCTGTGCTGCAGGCTCTGAGGTCCCGAGTTCAACTCCCAGCACCCCAAAAATGGGAGAAGGACCTGGCAATCCACTCCCAAGGCAATCCTGAAACAGTCAGCCACTGAAAACCCTATGAGGGTTGCTGTGAGTCGGATACCGACTTGACAGCACCTAACAACAACAACAACAATTTTAAACTCCTAGATATGGCACAATGTGTGCCTAGTCATTGTCATAATTTGTTTCGAGAATTTTCTTTTTCCCTGGTAGGGCAGAAATAGCTACCTGGTCTTTATGTAGAGGAGGATGAAGCCTGGAATGTCCTATCCTTCCTCAGGAGGGCCTCAGTTTATGGACTGAGACTGAGCCTGGGTACTGGCTGTCTAGAGATTCAAATCAACTGGCACTTCTTACTGTTTCTAGGAATGACCAGATCCACTTAATGGACGGGCCATACTATTGGTAGGTATCTCTGATGAAGTGCCATTGCTGACAAGTCCACTGATCTTTCTCTAAAATTAGAGCATTGGTCTCCAGAGGATCTGGCTCCTTGATTTGTTTCTATTGGGCCCCTGGTGGACTAGCTGTTTAGTTTCCCCTTAACTTCTATATGAGGTGAAAATGAAGTGGATTTTGGGAAGCATCTCCGAATGCTAGGGAAGCTTGGTATCTACCTCCTCTTCTTTCTTTTCCTTCTGTTAAGATCCAAGGACCCTGGGGATTTTTCCTTGTGTTGTGGTAGGCCAACTTGGGTGGATGGTGATGAGGTCCATGTAAGACCTTCTCTATTACCCTTTCATTGGGAATTTTTGTTTAGTTCTGTGGAACATGCAGATAACTTCATCTTATTCTCACACTTTGGATTTTTTACCAAGGTGTTATGGACTGTAAATGTATCACACAGGGGTGTAAAGCCTAAGATACCTATTCTGGCCTCTTGGTGATGTCACTCCTGGATGTCACTTTTGTTATTAGCGTTAGGTAATAGCACTCTACTACAGGGACTGCTGTTGCAGAAAAATAACCCTCAGTTCTTATTACAGCAAAAGTGGAAGTCTGGATTTAGTTTGTAGAGTAGAAAGAGGAGTGAGTTTGTTAAGAGAAATAGGGAAGGAGATACTCTTAGACCACAGAACAGGCTGCTTAAGAAATAGTCAGCAGCCCATTGGCTGTTAGTCTGTCTTTTTATAGTTGATTTCTTTAGTTGTTTCTTCCTATCTATTTGATGGTCCCAATAATATCAGGCCAGAGCTGGCACAGAAGCAGCTTGTGGTTTTCTGGCTCAGTACCAGTAGGATGTATGGGTCCCCATGACCTGGTCTTTTAACTGCAGTGTTTTACAAGGTATTTCCTGGTTTATGATAGACTTAATAGAACTAAATGTTGTGTGTTTAGTCCATTCTTAACTGTTGTTCTTGCCTGACTCCTATCTAACAATATTGAGGTCAAGATATACTGAATAATAGGCTTAAGTTAGCAATGAACTTAGTAATTGTCTGGAAAATTGAATTATTACTTGTTATTTCTGGATCAGGAGAAGAGTTGGATGCATTTTAACTTTTCTGTCTCCAACAAGTTTTCATATGCCTTTGAGTCTTTGAAGTTACCAACACTCAACACTTGCATAACAATATAAGGTTAAACCTTTTGTAATCCTTCCTAATATACACTCAGATTTTCACATTGTGAAGTTGGCTAAAATAATCCTGTAATCCCAGCACTTAGGAGAGCTAGAGAGGAGGATCTCAAATTTAAGGCCAGCCTGAGCTACCAAGAGAAATCTTTTTTAAAAATCCACTGCTTAACAATTTTTGAATCTGAGTATACATCATACCAACTGCCCAACATTTGATACCTTGTCTTACAGTTAATAGAGGCTTATCTCTGTAATAGAAAATATTTTGTTATACCAGTGTCCTTTCATGAACTTTTGCAATATTCAGTGCAATATTGAGTGTCCTTTCATGACATTTTTTTTGCTATCCAATCCCTGAGCCATGATAATAAAATTAAGTAACTGCCATATCAAGTAACAATTTTATTTCTTTTTTCTAAAAATCAAATGCTTTTCTTGAATATACCATACTACTCACTGTTTCTTATTTCAATAAAAGTAGTATAGTTTTTGTTTGCCTTCCTACTTTTCATGTTTTATGTCATTCTCTTTTTAGTACTACAATCTTAGTACAAGTTTGCATCACTCTTCTATTACCACTATAGTCATCTAACCAGTTATTGTATTTCAAAACTATTTTGTGCATTGCCTCCAGAGAGGTCTTTCTAAATGCAGATTTGATCATGCTTATATTATCAATGTTATCTGAATTTTTAAAGATAATGTTCGAATCCCAACTTTTAGTTATGATTCATCCCTGTCACCTACGTATATAAGTTGGAATTTCTCTTCTTCCTCATATGATAGACTAGAGCTTCATCTTTGTAGCCATAGAAATCAACCTGTACTTTGCCCCCAAGCCTTCCATGCCTGCCTTCATATCCCTCTGTCAGAAATAGTCTCTTTTCTGCCACCACTCCCACATATACTGCTTGCTACTGGTAAACTTTTTTTGATCATCTCTCTAGCTAAAAAGCCTATCTTAAAGACTCAATCAATTGCATTATTATTCCTTTGAGTATTATTCCTTTGAGTATTATTCCTTTGAGTATATGCACACTTTTATTTTGACACAGCACTGTACCAAAACAGTAGACTGTCTTTTTTTGCTAGTCCATAAGTTTGGTGGTAGGCAACCTCTAAAATGGTCAACAGTTCTGCCTCTTGGTGTGCATAATTTTAATCATCTTTTCCTCTGAATGTGTCTGCACTTATTGACTCATTCCTAACAAAAGAATATAGCAGAAGAAATGGGACTTCAGTTCAGACATGTGTTTATAAAACAACTATAGCTTCCATCTTGAGACCTATTTTTCTTTTTTCTTTTTCTTTTTATTTATTTTTTTATTTTTTTGCAGTACTGGGTGTTGAACCCAGGGCCTCATGCTTGCATGATTTGCCAGTGCTGTACCACTGAGTTGAGCCTTCAGCCTTTTTTTTTTTTTTTTGATAGGGTCTAGTTACATTAGGTAGACTGCCTCTGGTCTCAAATTTGTGAATCTCCTGCTTCCACCTCCCCATTCACTGGGATTACAGGTGTGAGCCACAGCAACTGGTAGAGACCTGTTCTTTTCTTGATCAGAGGTTAAGCCAAAAGCTATGTTCCCTTTGGGCTCCCTTTTGGAAAGACTCATATGACAAGGAACTGAGGGTGTCCTTTGGTCAATAATCAGTAAGATATTGGATCCTGCTAACTTTCATATGTGATGGTTTGGAAAAGGATAGTCTGTTACCCAAGGCTTTAGATAAAACCTTGACTTTTCCTGAAAACTTGACTGGAAACTCAAAAACATTTCTTAAAACAGAAAAGTACAGCTAATCTGTACCCAGATTCCTAACCCACAGAAACTGAGATATGTTTTTTATTTTAAGGTGCTAAGCCCTGAAGTATTTTTCTTATTGCAGTAACAGATATTTAACACAAGTATTAATACTCTTACATTTAGAAAACATAACTTACTTAACTTGGAATTGTACACACTCATCATGGACAAAACTCTCAAGGTTTATTTTTTACTAAGTGAATTAGTGCTAGTCCCTTAAACTTTTACACCTAACTCCTTCCAGAATATTAGAGGCATTCAAACTAAACATTCTAAAAAATACTCCTCAATTCTTTATTAGAAAAGACAAAATATTTTCTTCAAAACAAAGTCCTTCAATCATGCAAATGTTTTAAGAATTAGTATTTGAATATTTATATCCTTGCACACATATGAAGTCTTACTAAGGTAAAATTAGGAATGCTTTTCTCTAGGATCATACAATTCAGCCATATAGAGGCATAATATAAGACATAAGTTTTCTTTTAAAAATCAAATGACTATCATGTAGGTGGTAACATGTCTACATATAATAAGGGTGCCCTATTTCCCTAGGCATCAATTTGACTTTTTAAGCTGTACATCTTTTTCCTAGAAAGAGAAACCCACCAATTATCTTTTTATTATATTTTCATAATAACAAACATTGCCTCGTGCAAGATTCTCCATTAGTGTTTTGTATTTAAGTGCACACAATCTGTTTAATCCTTCAACTT
>VMDO01026322.1:0-17500 GCA_007922755.1 Pedetes capensis | reverse complement strand
CTCTGGTTTATAGGGACTGTATAGCTATCCCCTCATTGCATTATGGGAGCAGTCAGCCTATTATTAGATGAATTAATGTGCAAAATACTTAAAATAGAATCAAGCACATAGTAAGTTCTCCAGTGATCAACTACTATTACCTGGCATTATTTTTAATTGTTAAAGTTGAATATACTTATGGTAAACAGTATCATTGTAATTATTCTGTTGTTGTTTTTAGGTACCGTTAAGTTGGGCCCAACTCATAGCTCCCTTATGTACAACAGATGAAACACTGTGCCATGCCTGGCACTATTGTCAGTGCTTCTCTGCTATTCATAGGGTTTCATTGGCTAATTGTTTTTCTGGGAGTGGCTTACCAGGTCCTTCTCCCAAGCCTATAATACCTGGTGTTCTCAAACAGGCTGATGATTTTTCCATCTAAAAACTCATTTCATAAGTGTAACTTGACATTTACTTGTTTTTTACCATTATCAGGTTCCACCAATTAGTGAACACTTTTTACACCTTGCTCTTTTTATTGTATTTATGTCATTCAGAGTCTGAGATGGAAAATTGAGAGGAAATGGTTAAGAGGTCTAAAATTCATATATACTTGAATTATTATTTTCTTCCTTGTATAAATTTGTCAATTTCATCATCATAACTATCTTAAAATTTCTGAACATGGGACTTTTAATGCCATTATGCATGCTAATACATTGTTCTCTTTGCTAGGAATACCCTTTGCTACTGACAGTTACTCCTATGAAGTCAATTCAGAAGTCCCATTCTCTGAAGCAACTCTCCTCCATTCTTAACAGAATAATCCTGTTTCTCTTTCTCCACTGACATGTCTCCACTCATTCAATCACATTCCCAAGCTGTAAGCCTCATAACTACAATTCTTTCTTCCCTGTTTTTTACTCTTCACCTTTCATACCTGATCTCATTTTCTCAGTTCCGTCTTCTTCTCCAGGCATTTCGAATTTATTTTGGAAGTTCTGTCCCAGTGCCATGACCTCTCAAGATTTAATTATTCATTATATCCTCATTTTATCTTTTTCTAGGCCTTTCTCTGCTCTTCAACCAGGATCATATTTCTAAAAAAATTTCTGATTATGGATAAAGTCAAAGCTTTTCACGAGACACACATGGCACTTGCAGTATGATAGCAACGCCATTCTGGTTTTATCTCTTCCTATTCACTGTATGATTTAGAGACTAAACTTCAAGCACACAAACTTTCCACATTCCCTAAATGCCCATGAGTTGTTGTTGTTGTTGTTAGGTGCCATCAAGTCGGTATCTGACTCATAGCGACCCTCATAGGGTTTTCAATGGCTGACTGTTTCGGGATTGCCTTGGGAGTGGATTGCCAGGTCCTTCTCCCATTTTTAGGGTGCTGGGAATTGAACTCGGGACCTCAGAGAATGCAGCGCAGCACTCTACCAACTGAGCTAAATCCCAGCCGAAATTCCCATGAGAGTTTTTATTATTGTCCCTAGTCATTCACTCCTTTCCCTTCTATTGTTGGTGTTGTTACATTCCATAATCCTTGCTTGTTGTCACATGACGTGTGATGACTGTTGGAATATATACATATAGTGATTTCCATTGATTTGGGGCTTGACCACCTGACTTATTTTGGTTTAATAGTGTGTTGGAGATGTGATATCTGCCAAATCTGATCTAAAGCTGTAAACATGATTGCAAGGTTTGGCTCAGTCTTTTGGAAGCCGCGTTCTCATCCACTCTCTGTTTTCACTAATGAGATGTTTTCCTCTTCTTCACTAGAAACATTTCTAGTAATAACCGAAGCACTAGTGAGACCTACTTTGTTAGACTTTCCTTCAAGTCAAAAATGGTAGCTTCCTCAACACCATTTCATATCTCCCTCACATTTTACTTTATCTACTTATATGTATGGGCTGGGATTTAGCTCAGTTGGTAGAGTGCTGCTCTGCAGTCTCTAAGATCCCAGGTTCAACCCCCAGCACTGCAAAAGTGGGAGAAGGACGTGACAATCCACTTTCAAGGCAATTGGGAGGCAATCAGCCATTGAAAACCTTATAAGGGTCGCTAAGAGTCAGAGACGACGCGACAAACTAACAACAACAACTTATATGCATGTTACTATATCTTCTTCAACCAGCATATGATTCTTTTTTTCTCTTCTTTTTTTTTTTTTTTTTTTTGTGGTTCTGGAGGTTGAACCCAAGGCCTAGCACCTGCATGCTCTGCAAGTGCTGGACCACTGAGCTGCACCCCCCACCCAATTTTTTTACTTTTTTGAGGCAGGGTCTCGCTAAGTTACGCAGACTGCCTCTGGTCTCGAACTTGTGATCCACCTGCGTCTGCCTCCCGAGCCGCTGGGTTTCCAGGCATGCACCACCACTCCCGGCTAGCATATGATTCTTTAAAGGAAGAAACTGTGTCTTTAAAAACAATCTGCAGTGTTAGGTGCCGTCGAGTTGGTATCCCAGTAGTCAACATTAATTGGAGCAAGTTCTAAGAGTTATGCAACTTGTTTAATTAACAAGGCAATCTCTACTATCAATTAAAGGAATAGATGTTTTTCTGTACCATCTCTGCAAATTGTAGGTTTTTCAAAGGAAATGTTTATACGTTGCAAGTGCATCAACAAGCTTAAACAGATTATTTTCAGAATACTTACTTAGCATTTACTATGTGCTAGGCAATTTTGCATTTTTAAATAATATTAACCTGCCTCAATTGTCACAATGACCTTATAAGGTAAGTACAATTATTATCCTTATTTTCAGATGAACTAGAAAGATATGGAGAAGTTAAATAATACATCCCAATACTCAATAGTTGAGAAAGAATTTAGATTTCAATATTCTCAGGTCAAAGCCCATTGATTTAATGATAAGTCTAATAAATATTAATATAATTTGGGGCCTTACATTCCTTACTTCTAAAAAGAAGGTGTAAAATCAGACACTGCCTATTTAAAAGTCTGTGATACCTAAATATCAAAATTTTTTAGTATTCCAAATTAAAAGTTGTAATTGTCTGTATTAAATTTTAATTCCATGATAATAAGTTTGAGGGACCTCTGTGAGTTTTCATAAGGCCATGAACTTGTGACTAGGTTAGATGACAACGTCCATCATTCCATAGCCGGACCAGTTTGTCTCTTTGGGTTCACATTACTTCCAAAAGTTAAGAAATGTCCTCCTAAAACCTGCTTCTTTTTGGTTGATGAAAATGTGACACAACTAGTTAACATGAGAAATGGTATTGAATTTCTTTGCAGAGTAGCAAAGGTTAAATGAAAAATGATAAATCCAATAACATGTGCTCTAAAAATTCACTTATTCATGGACAACTCCCTCATTTGTGCGTATGAACATCTCTAAAATCCTAAAATGAATATAAGATTCATTCTTCATTTTTCATTGTGTTTTGAAAGAAAACACAGTTATATTTCATATGTACCTGGAAGCCAGAACATTTGAAAAATCCCATGCATTAAAAGAAATATAAGGTCATGGAACTGAGACTATTACTGATGCCTCCTAGGAAATTAAAAATGCACCAGAGGAAAAAGAAGAAAGATCTTAATATTAAGAGAGTGCTAAAAAAGGAAATCATAATCTGATTTACTTAAATGAGTATAGATACCATTTTGTGCATTGTACAAATGTAGTTTTAAAGCAAATAGTTGTGCATATTATAAAGGGAACTGTAGAAACATATTTGAGGAAGAAAAACATTATTTAGTTGACTAAAAATAGTCTAAAAGTGCTGTAAAAATCATTTCTTTGTCTGTTCTCTGCATGTTTTCCCTCTTTAACCTGTGCCCTTTCTCTTTTCATTTCACTAACCAGAATTTTTTCAGGTAATTGAAGAAATTTTTATCTATGAAAATTAACTAGTAGATTAAGCTACACCAGAGATCTTTTACACGTAGGACTCTAAATCCTATTCAGAGGGAGTTATTAGGTAAAATTTTTCAATAGACATTTCATACATCTTATTCCATACTATTATTCTACCTCTCAGAACATGGGACAATTATCATAAAGAGTTAACAACAGTAAAAACATCCTTGGGACTGTACCATTTATCCAAAAGAGTGACTTTAGCAGTCACATTGAGATTCGTGACAATAACCAGAAAATTGTATAATTATTTACAAATAAAATGTATATACAAATTTCAAACAAACAAAAATTGAATACCTTCAATTTTTCTTCTTCAAATCTTAAAAGAAGACCATATGAAATGGAAATAGGCAGTTAAAATAGCCACTTTATGGTAAACTGAGCTTATTTGTTTGTATGTAAATCATCTCTTATGCATTATTCCAACAAATGATCCATAATTACATATAATAGAAAAGGAATATTATTAATGCAAATATAATTAACAATGAAAAGAATGAGTTGTTAAAAAAAAACTTTTTTATGAAGGTCAGTTGCTATCATTGGAATTTTCTGCTTTTTTGTCCAAGGACCATTGGAAGACAGATTTTGTATCTCTCTGTCAGCTCATGTTTGACTTTTGCCATTTATATAAATATAATGTAAAAAGTCATATAAGAGGTAATGGGTGCTTCCAGCTTTTCTACTAACATAAGAAAGATGCAAGGGCTCTAATATTCTTAGTCATTGACATTTACAACTATGGGTTTGTTTTTAATATAGGGCAGTGAGCAATGTACTTAAGGCCTCAGAAAATGCTTTATGGCATACACTAAAGGTGAATCACTTTTTTGCTAGATTTATTAGCTACAGGAATTGCAATCTCAAGAGGAAATTTTGCCAGTTTTAACCCAAGGAGTGCTTCTTATAGTTATTTCCTCTCAAATTCTCAGCAGGACTCAAGCACTCTAAATGTCCTATTCAGGGATACTGATTTCCTTCCCCCAGCTGGTTTCTGCCACCTTGGGTACTGACAGAGTACTCATTAACAAACTAATTGATTTTTATTAATTATCTGTGGCATAATCTTTCCACTGTTTCCCCCCTAGTATCTAAGCTTATTAACTCCAAACATGCACGTACATGCACGCACACACACACACACACACACACACACACACACACACACTATAATTAGTCCTAAAGAAACTTTGGAATGATAATGAACTTAAATACATAGATTGATTGCATAAATCAAAATGTGATTTTAAAAAGCAAGATGTATAAAATCATACATATTGAGATAAAAAGAAACAGAATTAAGAAGAAAAATCCATTAGAGTGGCATTTTAAAAAGCAGTTCAAATATTAGTTAAGACGCACTAGAAAGTTCTTATTTAAATTGTGGTTAGAAGAAAAAACTATTTTAATGAAAGCATCTTAGTGGCAAACAAAATCTCAGCAATGTACTGTCTTTCTAAAGAGCTGTGTACAATCCTTAATAAAATGTCATACTGTAAGTCAGCATGAAATGTTATTAAAATGTTATTAACATCATGAAATGAAATAAAAGTAAATGTAGAAATATTAGTCTAATAGCCAAAGAGGGAAGCAATATAATGATATAAATTAAAAATATGGAGGTTAGAATAAAAGTTTTCATATTGGAATTCCACTCTTGTAGCTGTGTGATTTGAGGAAACTTCCTTAATCTTGATAAGGCTCAGGTTCCTTACTTGCAAGGGACAATATAAATACCTACCTCATAGGATTGTTAAGAAATTAAACGAGATAGGGCTCAACACAATGCCTAGTGCATCATTAAAGGGTCAGTAAATGATACATGGTTAATAAGTATCCTATATTTTTAAAAATAATCACTTCTGCATTTATTAATGTGCATGTATCTATACTTTATACCTTATTTTATAGTGATTTTAAGGCAAAATTACTCTACATTAACTTACTAAGTTATCCAGTACTTCATGTTGAGCTTATCACAGGATGTAAGTCCAATAAAGATTTCAGTATGCTAGTTCCAATATCCCTCACTACACAAATACTTTCTCCATCATTCTTACTACCACAGGCAGTATGTCTAACTTTCATTTTGGTATTATTCGTAGTTTGTTTCTCACCTTTAATCACTAGTGGTTCCAAATTATTTGTTTTTTTTTTTTTTTCATGTGACGTTCTGGGCAATGTGGTGTTCTTATCATTTCCTTACTTTTACTCCAGGTGATCCACGTATGATTAAATTTCAAACAAAAGTATTTTCTTTAGCACTGAGTATATATCATCTTTACTAAAATATATTTGTGAAATGATCAATGGAAAGAACTTCTGCCACAGAATCCAACCTGTGACAAGTGATCTTTCTCTAATAATTTATCTTGGTTATCTTTCCTTCTCTCAGAAGCTCCTAATATAATCTTGAATTAAGATGCACCTCATATATTATAATCTTAATAATATATTTCTTTATTTCAAATATATAATTTTTGATAGTTTCTCTATTATTTACTCCCTGCCCCCATACTAGAATTAATATCAGAAATGTGGTAATGTCTAAGAATTAACCTCCAAATTTCTTTTAGCTTCATCAATTCACTTGTTTACTAACAATGAGCAACTTTTATGCTTCAGGCAAAATACTAAGCACAGAGGATGTTTTAAAACAGCAAGTAAGGTGTGCTACTCTCTATTCAGGTAAACAGAATCAAAGAGGACTATCTCAGAATTAATGAGGATCAAATTATATCATTCATGAATTTAGCAAAGAACTACTTTTCAAAACTACATTAAATTACTACAAAACAAGATGCTCTAGTGACAGATATCTCCAAGGCTTCTTATAATGGTCTGACTGTAACCTCAATGGATAGAAATATGACATGGTGCTGAGGAACCCTAGTGTAAGTCACGTAATACTATCTACAAAGGCATAAATGTGTTGTAGAAGTGAAGAGTGTCTGGGAAATTGTTAAAAGCTTGGGGTGCCTGAGAATTCACTTAATGGAGGAAGAGCAAGAAGAGCTGGAGAAGTAAAATATGGCAAACTTAAAATTGCATGTATAGCCATAGGAGCTTTGCTTTATCTGTACTATTCCATAAATGCATTTTCAATAGAGAGGTGACAGCATAAACATTATAGTAGAAAAGTTAAATGTCATTTAGTGAAGGAAAAGGAAAATCAGAGAACATTAAAAAGTTATCAGTCTATTTTCACTAGTAGAAAAGGATGACTTGGAATAGTGATGATTTGATAAGATAGTGTTATTGTTGTTATGTGCTGTCTAGTCAGATCCAACTCATAGTGACCCTATGTACAGCAGAACGAAACACTCCCCAGTTCTGTTCCAAGCACACAATCAATTGTACATTTAAACTCATTGTTTCAGAAACTGTGTCAATCCTTCCAGTTGACAGTGCTCTTTTTTGTTTTCCATTTACCTGCCACTCTCCCAAATGATGTCCTTCTCCAGGGATTGGTCCCTCCTGGGACAACATGTCCAAAATATGTAAGGTACAGTCTAACCATCCTTACTTCCAATGAGCTGTCTGGTTGTACTTCTTCTAGGATAGATCTATTGGTTCTTTTGTCAGTCCAAGGTATATTCAATATTCATCCCCAGCACCATAATCAAAACCATCAATCCTTCTCCTGACTCCTTTATTCAATGTCCAGCTTTCACAACCATAAGTTGCAACTGATAATACCATGGCATGAGACAGGATCATCATAGTCTTCAGTGTGATGTCTTTACTTTTCAGCACTTTAAAGAAGTGTTTTGCAACAGCTTTTCCCAGTGCAATGTGTCTTTTGATTTATTGACTGCTGCTTCCATGGGTGTCGATTGTAAAACCAAGTAAAGTAAAACGTTGGACAATCTCAATCTTTTCTCCATTTATCATGAAGCTGCTTACTGATTCAGTTGTAAAGACTTCTATTTTGTTGATGTTGAAGTGCAATCCATACTGAAGGTATGTTCTTTGATCTTCATCAGTAAATATTTCAAATCCAGCCCAACATGGTGGCGCAGGTCTGTAATCCCAGCAACTCAGGAGGTGGAGGCAGGAGAATCTCAAGTTTGAGACCAGAGGCATTCTGGGTAATATAGGGAGACTGTGTCTCAAAAAAGGTAAACAAAAAGATAGGCTGAGGGTACAGCTCAGTGGTCCAGCACTTGCAGAGCATGCAAGTACGAGGCCCTGGGTTCAAACTCCAGTACCTCAAAAAAAAAAAAAAAAAAAAAAGGTTTCAAATCCTCCTCAGTTTCAGCAAGCACAGTTGGGTCATCTGCGTAACACAGGCTGTTGATGAGTCTGGTCCAATCCTGATGCTGTCTTCTTCACAAAGTCCAGCTTCTCGGATTATCTGCTCAGCATAGGGACTGAAGAAATATGGTGAAAGGATACAGCCCTAGTGCACACTTTTCTTGACTTTAAACACACACAGAAAATCAAAAAGCTGTAGAGGGTGAGGCAGGAGTGTCTTGAGTTCGAGGACAATCTGGACAACTCTTCCCCCACGTGTCTGTCAGTGTGCCATACTGTGGGGCTTGCATGTTGCTGTGATTCTGAAAGCTATGCCATCAGTATTACAGATACCAAGAAGGTCACCAATGGTGGACAGGTTTCAGTTGAGCTTCCAGATCAAGACAGACTAGGGAGAAGGACATGGCTAACCTACTGCCAAAACAATTAGCCATTGAAAACCCTATGAATAGCAGAGAAATACTGTCAAATATAGTGCTGGAAAAGGAGCCGCTCAAGTTGGAAGGCACTTAAAAACTGACTGGGGAAGAGTTATCTCCTCAAAGTAGAGTCTACCTTAATAACAGAAATGGAGTAAAGTCCCAGGGATCTCCGTTTGCTGATGTGGCACAACTCAAAATGAGAAGGAACAACTAAACATCCATTAATAATTTGGATGTGGAATGTACATAGTATGAATCTAGGAAAAGTAGAAATCATCAAAAGGGAAACAGGGTGCATAAACATCAACATTTTAGGCATAAGTGAGATAAAATGGACTTACATGGGTCTTTTTGAATCAGATAATCATATGGTCTTCTATGCCAGAATGACAGATTAAAGAGAAATGGGGTTGCATTCATCATTAAAAAAAGACATGATCGCATGGTAGGGCAATAAATTTTGGTTTGTAAAGTTGTCTTTTTTTTTTTTTTTTTTTTGAGGAACTTGGGGATTGAACCCAGGGCCTCATACAAACTTTGCAAGTGCTTTATCAGTGAGCTGCACTCCTGTCCCATTTTTAATTTGCTTTATTTTAGGACCCATTCTTGCTAAATTATGCAGGTTGTCTCTGGCCTCAAACTCATGATCCTCCCGCCTTAGCCTCCCAACTCCGTAGGATTACAATCACATACCAGTGTACCCTGAATAAAGTTGCCTCCTTTAAAAGGAACTATTGGAACCTTTGCCTGCAGCCCTAGCCCTGTGGCATCCAATCCTGTCAGATCTCAGAAGCTAAGCAGAGTCAGGCCTGATTAATAGATGGGAGACCACCCGAGAATACCAGGTGCTGTAGGCTTGGGAGATGGACCCAGCAACCCACTGCCAAAAATCAATCTGCCATTGAAAACCTTATGAACAGCAGAGAAGCACTGACAATAGTGTTTCCCTATTGTATGTAGGGTCACTATGAGTCAGATACCTACTCAACTGCACCTAACAAGGACAAGGACAACAACAACATTGGAACCTTAGATTAAGGCCTTAGAAGACAGCCTGAGACATAGGTAAGATTTAATATATAAAGCAATTCTAGATTCACTGGAACATGGGGAATCTAGGGAATGGACTTACCTAGGATGAAGGGAGAAAGGTAAATATATAAGGAAATGTCTACCATTACACTACCTACTAAGAATAGGATGAAACATCCATGTTTGTCTATATTTATGTGTAGATTTGTAAACTTTTATAATATTTACATCTATTTTCCTTGACCCACACTACAATTAGCATTAATTCAAGCCATAGTATCTCCTTTCAACTTTTTAAATATTTATCTCAGACAAGAAGAAGCAAATCCCAGTAAGAAGACAGGAATGGATGAAAAATTTGTTGTAGTGGTTGTGGTTGTTGCTTTTTTATCTGGATTTTCTCTTTTAACTAGGAATATTAATCTTCTTTCTAACCAAAACTCAACAATGTCTAGTGACGTTTATATCTGTATCTAGAAACTAAAAATTTGTGTCTCTCCACTTTGATAAAAATATTATTTCCTGTTGTTCTGACTTCTACTTGTTGTCAAGGGGAAAAAAATGGAGTAAGTTAACTTTTACTAACAGAACACTGATTGATAATTATATGATGGGACACCTGCAAGGAGCAGTGTTTTAACTTAGAAATTGATTCTTTAGTGATAGAGTTGTAGGCAATATGGGATAACAATAACATAGGAGCAGTTTCTGTATTTCCCAAATATAGAGAGAAATTTTTAGCTGCTTATGTAGAAATTCAGACTTGAACAAAGTATTGTTTATTGAGATATAAATATTTATAAATTCCATATGTAAAATATGGACAAAAATAAATTAGTCAATTAAAAATACATGTGCAACAATGCAAGGTGTAGAACAAATTTGAAATAGCAAACTCTAAAACCAAGTCATACATCTGACTATAGAAATTACTTTTGTATGATGAATGCTTTGCTTTAACAAAGAGTAAGGCTATTTCATTATTTTCACAAGTCTGCCATTTATGTGTACTATAAGACTCTGTGAAATATTATATAAAATAAAAGATTTTAAAAGTTACAGTCTTTCTTGAAACAACTTCAAGGAACTGAGTATCATCAATATAAACTTCTCAGTTCCAGGATTTTACTTTCTATATATACGCTCTGGCAGGGAAAAAAAAAACTGCTAAACACCACTAACAAGATTTGTCATGTGCATATAGCCTTTATCTTTGCTAATGAAGATGATTTATCTTCTTTTGGATATAGTTTGGCTGGAATTTAATACATAATCCTCTATGATACACTTAACCAAAATACTTTATGTTGAGTCATTTTATTTTTTTCATGCAAAAGGAAAATTAATTAATTAACCAATTTACTCACTTTGGTGGTAAAATACCATGTGATTTAGCTCCTCAATAAATTTGGAGTGCGCAATATAGTATTATTAATTATAAGAAAAATATTATGCAACATATCTGTAGAACATTTTCATGTTCCATCTTGACACTCTGCATTCACTAAACAGAAATTCTCCATTATCCCTTTCACCTTATCCCTGTCAATAATCATTCTACCCTGTTTCTTTCAGTCTGACTATTTTAGATATCTTGTTGTTGTTGTTGTTAGGTGCTGTCAAGTCAGTGTCCAACTCATAGTGATTCTATGTACAACAGACAAAACACTAATATCATGTTTCTCTGCTGTCCTTAGGGTTTTCAATGGCTAATTGTTTTCTAGGAGTGGGTTGCCAGGTCCTTCTCCCAAGCCTACAGCACCTGGTGTTCCCATGCAGTCACCCATCCAAGTACTAACCAGGTCCGACCCTGCCTAGCTTCAGAGATCTGACAGGATTTGACCCCACAGTGGTACAACTGCAGGCTTAGATATCTTGTATAAATGAAATCACATAGAATTTGTTTTTTGAAACTAGTTTTTTTTCACTTAGCAGAATGTCTTCCAGGTTCATCCATATTGTCCCGTGTCATAGGATTTCCTTGCTTTTTTTTCCTGAGGGTGAATAATATTTCATTGTGCATATGTGCCACATTTCCTTTCCCCATCTAACCACTAGGCTATTTCCATATCTTGGTTATTATAATTAATGATACAAAAATGTGAGACTGAAAATAGGTCTTTGCGATCCTGATTCCAATTCTTCAGATAAATAAAAAGAAATAGAATTTCTAGGAGGAATTTGGATAATATGGTAGCTATATTTTTAATTTTTTGATGACTCTCCATATTTTACACTTACATCAATACTGTATAACAGTTATAATTTCTCCATACTCTTGTTCATAATCATTATCTTCATTTCTTGATAGAGCTATACCTATAGCTGTGAGGTGATACCTCATAGTGGTTTTGATTTGTATTTCCCTGGTCATTAGCCATGCTGAGCATCTTATATGACTATTAGCCATTTCTGTTTCTTCTTTGGAGAAATGGGTATTCAAGTCTCTTATCTAGTTTTTAATTGGTGATTTGTTGTTTTGTTATTGAGTTTTAGAAATCTGTATGTGTTTGGGAAACTAACTCCTTACTAGATATATGTTTTGTAAATATATTTCATTTTATAGCTTGCCTTTTACCTGCTGATTATTTCCTTTGCTATGAGAAGCTTTTTAGCTTAATATAATCTCACTTGTCTGTTTTAGCTTCTGTTGTTTGTGCTTCTGGTGTCATATCCAATAAATCATTGCCAAGACTAATGTCATGAAGCTTTGCTTTATCTGTTTTCTATTAAAATTTTATTTTCAGGTTTTACATTTAAATATTCAATTCACTTAGAGTTTATTTGTGTGTGTGGTGTAAATCCACAATCACAATCTTTTTCATGGATATCCAGTTTTGCCAAGATCATCCTTTTTGCCATTGTGTGTTCTTGGCACCTCTGCTAATGATCTATTGACTGTATGTGCAAGGGATATTTTCTAGAACCTGTATTCTGTTCCATTAATTGATATATTTTTAATATAGTAATTATAAATGAGAAGATAATATACTCTATCTTCTTCAAAGAAATTGAAAAATGATGACTATTGGCCAAAGGATAAGAATAATTTTGATGAAAAGTAGAGCAATAGATATGTCTATAATACCTCTAAATATTATCTGTCTTCCTAAAATCTTCTAATTATACTTCTAATATTGATCAATATACCACAGATTCTTGGAACAGTGCATACATACTTCTGACATGTTTTTTCACTTAATATATCAATCATACAATGCACCACAAATATCTCTTAGTTGTATTTTTATGGCTTTCTGTGTTTATTGTTGCTCACAGAGAAGATAATGGAAATGTGTTTTCCATGGATGCTGGAGTTTTCTTTGGTTAAACTGAAAAACCTTGTAGCATATACAATACTTTGTCCAGTCCATAAAATTCATAGTTCTGAGCTGAACTGATTCAACTCACGGCAAAATTCAAAATACATTCCACCTATTGACCAGGTCACACGGTGCCTATTGATGTTTTTAATCTTATTTTCAATAAATATTTTTGAAGATAAATTCTCAACATTATAACCATTAGAAAATTTTTTAATGACTATGGTTTTCTTCTTGTTTAGTAGTCAAGATCTATGTTGTTGTTAGGTGCCATTGAGTCCTGTCCATCTCATAGAGATCCCCATAGGGTTTTCAATGGCTGATTGTTTCAGGATTGCCTCAGAAGTGGATCACCATGTCCTTCTCCCTTTGTAGTGTCCTGGGATTCAAACCTGGGACCTTCAAGACTGCAGAGCAGTGCTCTACCAAGTGAGCTAAATGCCAGCCCCCAAAGATCTATAGTTTAAAAAAATTATTCCTTATTCTATTTTTACTTCTAAATTTTAACACATCTCAAGTTTGAGACTTCTGGAAGAAGCAAAAGCAAGTAAAACAAAACATGCAAACAACAAAAAATTATTAAAAACTGGAGAAAATGTGAAAAATGAGCAGTAAAATTAAAAAGATTCAATTTTGTAAACTAATCAAAAATTTTAATATATAAAGACAATGAAGTTAAAATTTTTATTAGTAAAATAGAAATTTAATTAAAACATTTGCTTTTGTTTTAATTTTTTAAATTATCAAATACAAATTCTAAGGAAATGATTTTAAAACAGACAAAACACACAAAACAACTCTTCAGCCAGGTTATATAAAGTTCTCACTGATAGAAAAAGGAAAAGAAAGGAATGAGCTCAGTGGCAAATAAAGAGACAAAGCAGAATTTAAAAAATATTCAGTCTCTAACATCAAAGTCTTATCAGGATTTGACAAAACATAATAAATGAAATAACTATATTAACTACAAATTGTGATCTGTGCCATTTCTGAACTCCATTGACTTTTTTACCAGGCTTATTACCTCTTTGGTAAACTATCATATTTGTGGGGCCCCTTAGCCCCACAGATTTAATGGAGTCTTGCTAATAGGAATAAGCTAAAAACTGAGTGAGAATAATAAAATAGCAAAGCAGGAAATCAATGATTCTAACTACTTAAATCTTTTGAAAAACATTTACTTGGGCAAGCATCATGGGAATTAGATATCTACCTTTATGCTTTTATCCTTGCAGGTCAACTAATAGTCCTATCACAGGTCCAGTAGCACTTCTGATTCTCTCTTATTCATGATAACCAGTCAGGTGGTATACTGTTCTTTAAATTTTATGATCCAATTTTTCTTCATTGTGCTTAATTTGAAAGTGAATTTAGTACTCATTAAAATAAGCTATTGACAGTGATGGTATGCCATAGACAGACTGCTGTTTACCTGTTTCTCCATGTATTCCCAGTCTCAAGAACCAACACTAAATGAAAAATTGTTCCAGTATGTATGTGAATGTATATATATATATATATATATGTGTGTGTGTGTGTGTGTGTGTGTGTGTGTGTGTGTTTTGGATGCGTAAAATGAAATAATCATTACAACCTACTTTATAATGCAAACACTTTCAATGCCATTTTACTATTTACTATATATTTCCCTCTTTTCCATTTTATTTGTATTATCAATAGCCAAAAAAAATAAGGCCTAGAATATTCAGGAATTTTTTGAAACTACCTAAGCTCAGAGTGATTACTAAATTATTTATACAAAGGACTTGTCAAGAGATGAAAGCATTCTTACCTCTACTACAAAATCAACTGCAGAAAGTCAGTAAAGAATTGCCTTAGACTTTGACTTCTTCAGAATTCTTCTTTGCCTCCCAACTGTCAAGCGGTTTGGTGGTTGAAATCAAAACAGCGATCATTATTTTGCCACTTGAGAACAAAGATTCCCATGATATAATTTGAGGTACCTAGGATGTCTCAGCCAATCTGAAGTTTCTTCTTCTTGTTGTTAGGTACCTTTGAGCTGGGTCCTACTCATTGCAACCCTATGTACAGCAAAAGGAAACAGTCTCCATTATACTTCACCATTTTAAGTACACTGCAGTTGCACATTACAGGTTTTGTTTTTCATCTTTTCAAAAGGAAAAATGTTTGCTCAGGAGCTAATAAACCCAGTGAAAATAGATAGTTTTAAAAGCTATGGAGATATGCATGCACATACAAACATACATACATATGCATAGGTATTAGATCTATAACTTGCTCTGTAAATCATACTTTTATGTATGCAAACATACAACATGAAATACAATTTAAATCAGAAAAAATAATTGTTAAATACCAACTTCATTTCCTTATGCACTACAACATATCAGTCATATCTTAGGAGCCATGTCCTCAACATTACACTTAATGGCAACATACATAAAAATAAGAGACAAAACAGAATGATATTAAAGAAAGCAGTCATGGGAAAAATGAGTGTAAATATTAAAGCAGAATAATTTCCATGTGAAAAATTAACTAATTCAACAAATTTTCTCAACCCATGTTATTGATATTCTTTTATTGTCTTTCATGCCTCTATTTCAAAGAGTAAAATTTAAAAAAATTAAATTTCTGTAAGCCTATTCTTAGTGGTTTTGTGAAGCAAATTGAATCAATAAATACCAAAATGCTCTGGAAATGAGAACTTTTAATATACTAAGAATATTTACACAATTTCTGAGGTTATCTCATAAATGCCAAGAGAATAGTGGGTTTGCATAGAATGTATGTTTATTAAGAATGTAAAGATTGAGCATAGATTCAACACAATGCTAAATGAGATAGTGGAATAAAACTCAGAAGACTTACCTTCTAGCTTTGTACTTTGTACTGGCTATGGGATCTGGAATAACTTAACTACCTTAAATATATAGGTTACTATAACTTGTTTCAGTCAGGGGCTGGGATTTAGCTCATTTGGTAGAGCGTTGCGCTGCAGTCTCTGAGGTCCCGAGTTCAATTCCCAGCACCGCAAAAAATGGGAGAAGGACCTGGCAATCCACTCCCAAGGCAATCCCGAAATAGTCAGCTATTGAAAACCCTATGAGGGTCGCTACGAGTCGGATACCGACTTGATGGCACCTAACAACAACAACAACATAACTTGTTTCTAAGAGTATTTTCTATATGTATGATTTCATATGTGCTATAATAATACTTTGAGTAAAAGAAATCTATTTTTAAGGTGTTAATTTTTAGGATTTAATTTATAATTTGTATTCTATTTACAAATAGAACAAAATATGATTTTCCTAATGATGTCAAACCATTGTTAAGGGCTTATTCACCTCATTTGGAAAAACTCTGGGAAATCAATTTGCCAAGAAGAAATTTTCCAAGACAACTGCTTATAGTAATGTGAATTTTTGCATCACTGCTAGAAACATGAAAAGTGAACATTTTTGCAGCTAGTTCTAAGACTTTGTTTTATGACTTACCACTGATAAGATACATTTCTTACTACATGATAAAATAGATTTCTGCAATTATATATTTATGATAATATAATTTCTAGAAGTAGGTCAACATTTATGGTACTTTTATGGACAAGCTGAAATAAAACTGATTTGATTTTTTAAAATAAAGTTTATAATACTTAATAATTTTAGCATCTGATGGAAGAGAAAAAATATCAAGTCTGATGCACTGAATTCCAAGCAAGTGAATATAAGCTCTGTGATACACAGACTTTGTAAGGAAGTGGAATAGGATGCGGGAGACATCTGTGAATGTGTTTGGGGAGGAAACAAAACAGGAAGAGTATATAAGAAATCCTTTTGTTATGGTACCTTCATGAAATAACACTTTGGTATATTAAAAAGAAATGTCCCCTACCCAATAATATCACAATAAAGCTAAATTAATTTTAATAGTTTCCATTTGCTCACAAATGCCAGGTAACATTTCTAGCATTTGACCCTGTGCCAGTCCAACTCTTACTCAGTCTCTTGGTTTTCATCTGGTAGCAATTTTGCTAAGAATTTCCTTTGAATAACAAGAATCAGATCAATGATTTGAACAGGTGTAGGTAGAATTGATAGACTCTAGGGAATTCAGCCATAGTTTCTCTTAATTTGAGACTACTGGGTTGATTCTGCATATGTGTATGTGCCTGTGTGTGTGTGCGCATGTGTATGTGTATGTGTGTGTATTACAAATTACGTTAATCTTAATAGACTTTGGGAAATACATTGATACAAAAGTGAAATAAATCCTCTGAGAATACTATGAGTTTGTTTTCCAAAAATCATGTGCCTATACCTCACCTTAACAAGGACATTGATGGAAATAGATTCATTCGTGCATATAAATCAAATAATCAAGTAGATAATAAAATTCATGTGATTTAATTTAGTTCTGTCTTCTATTTATATCAAAAGTAAGACTTTTGCTTGTTTATATTTTGTTTTGTATAAAATTTTAAAAATAAATACGATAATATCTACATTTTCCTTTAGTTGGCATATTTTCTTCCAAACATCATAATTTAGTGTACCAAGATATATTACATTAGTATTATTCATCTGCT
>VMDO01026321.1:0-26905 GCA_007922755.1 Pedetes capensis | reverse complement strand
AGTGATGAATATGTATTTATTTCTCAAGGATTATCTTAAAGTGGATAGAACATTTAAGCCAATATTCATTTACTCATTCATTCATTTATAAATAAAACAAATTTAATTTATGCACAATTTTTAGGATTTAATATCTTAATTAAAGTCAATTTATATGGCTTAAGTAACTTCATTTTTTAAATGAAAGCACAGTAAAATTTCTTTTTGATAGTAGTGATTGCAATGGATTTGGGGCTATTACAAAATGAGGTGAAAGATGGGACTGGAAAGTTTAGTAAGGAATAAAGACTGAGGTGATATTTCCATCTGAAATTGAGAAGGTGAATGGACTGAAAAATAATTACAAAATTGAAATAATAGTCTGATTTTTGAATTTATAGATTAAGTGATTCCCATCTTCCACATGCTGCTATTGCTCTTGGACATCCTCCTCCTCTACCACCATCACCTCCTCCTCCTCCTTCTCCTCTTCTGCCTCTTCCTCTGCCTTCTCTGCTTCCTGTTCCTTCTGCTCCAGCTGTTGGGAGCACTGGATTCATGTATATTTTCTTTCCTGTGTGGGAGAAACTGTGATTGGGAAATTTAAAGTTCTTTGAAGATCTTGCTGCACTGAAGACTCATATAGGATTTCTCTGAGTTCCCAGTGTGGTAGCCTTTATCATGTCTTATATTTCCATGCAAATGAATTAAAATGTTGAACATTCTTGGTGTTAGGGGCCAAGAGGGATATAAAGAAAAGGAAGAACTGATTTATTTGACACTTATTTTGGGCTGAACACTATGTTATTCACTTTAAGTGTGAAGCTGATAATATTATCTGTATTTTACTGAATCAGAAATTAAGGCCTGAAGAGACTTTCTAGCAAATATAGCAGCTGGGCCTCATACCCTACTGTCAGATTTAATACATCATCTCCTGTATTTTACTAGCTTCTTAAAACAGTGTTAGGCTACAAGTTCCTTATCAGCTGCTGTTTTCTCAAGATAATAGACAATGGAATATAATACTTACGGAGCATGGTAATTGACATTAAGGAAATATGAAATACTGTTGGAGATCAGAGTGAGGAATGAGTATATTTATTTAGCAGAGCAACATGAAAGGGTTCATGGGAAAGACGATATTTGAGATTGGTTCCCAATACATGAGGGAATTTTGACAGGTGGAAATGGAGGCAAGGATGTTCCAGAAGAAAAAAGAGACTGAGCTAAAATTACCTATGCAAGAAAGTACAAAAGTGATCCTACAAAAGGAAATCAGGAAATTTTATGGGTGAGGGGTAGGCAAAAAGCCAATATAGTCTTAAATGCCAGAATGGGATTAAAGGACTAGTTTAAGAAGATGTTAGATTGAAGAGTTGTTTTAAAGGATTCTGAGGAAGGTTATGTTTGTTTAGGAATCATTGTACTGCATTAGAAAGTCTGAAAGTGCAGAGCTCAATTAGGAGACAGTCATAAAAGATTAAATGGGTGTGGGTCTTGGTAACTGATTGGTTGTGTTGGTGATAGAGATGAAGAGGACCACAATGATTCAATGATTAAGATCTCAGAACTATTATATGTATTATTATTATTATTATTATTATTATTATTATTATTATTATTTATTACCAACAGGAAAAAGAAACCAGAACTAACAAAACTCTCCATACATGAACATATTTATATTTTCTTCTTGAGTTCTGTTCCTCTCTATTATCCCAAGCAGAAAACTGACAAACACAGCAATTACCAGATGTTAATTTCTGATGTGCACACTCCAAATAGGACTAATCCCTGGACTGGAAACTTGGCCTCTTAGGCATTGGCACAAAGTACCAACAGATAAAGGGTACCAGCAGTGTGCCATCTCATTTCCACATCAGTCCAGAGATATGTTTTTCCCAAAGAGGAGCCCCTCTCTTTATTGTGGTCATTTATGTGTCTGTTCAGTTAGTACAGTATTATTTTTTCTTTCAACTTGTGTGTATTTTTATTAGTATTTTATTTATGCATGATGGTGGGGTACAGAATTATAAGTCAGTCACTTATGCAACTATGAAATCAGTATTTCTTACATGTCCATCTCCTTAAAGATTTTACAGAACAAAATAAAGAAGAATTTTAATTAGCATATAATGACAGTTATATGCAACTGTGGGTTATACCCTGGTTTTTTTTTGTGTGTTATCATAGAATTACATCTTGTATTTTGCCTTTTTCTCTCCCTCATTACCCTTCTACATTGTTCCCCCTCTTCACCTCTACTCCATTTCCTACTTTCTTCCACTAGTCTCCTCCCCCTTCATATTGGCTCCACTTATAATTTCCAAACTTAGATAATTATCATTCTACATTTATATATATGTGCATATATGTATACTTTTTTCCCTTTAAGATAGCTTTGGGTCCCACATATGAGAGAGAAATGCAGTATTTCTCTTTGTGAGTCTGCGTTGTTTTGCTTAAAATGATATTCTCCAGTTCCATGTACTTTGCTGCAAATGACATAATTTCATTCTTCTTTATTGTTGAATAGTACTCCATTGTGTATATATGCTACAAATTTTTAATGCAATCCTTTGTTGCTGGACATCTGTGTTGATTCCATACCCTCATGAAGAGTGTTGCATTAAATATGGAAGTATGTGTGTCCTTATGATATGATGACTTATCTTCCTTTGAGTATATTCCTAATAGCAGTATGACTGGACAATATGGTAGCTCTATATTTAGTTTTCTCAGGTACCTCCATATTGGTTTCCATAGTGGCTGAACTAATTTACAGTTCCACCAGCAGTGTAAAAGGGTTCCTTTTCCTCTGCATCCTCACCAGCATTTGTTGTTATCTGTTTTGTTAATCTTGGCCATTCTTACTGGAGTAAGAAGGCATCTCAGTATAGTTTTGATTTACATTTCCCTAATGGCTAGGAATACTGAACTTTTTTCATTTGCTTATTGGCCTTTTGTATTTCTTCTTTTGAGAATTGTCTAGCATACATAAAACCTCAAGAAATGAAATACCCAAATAAAAAATCCAATATATAAGTGAACAATAGAACTTGTGTGCTTTTTTAAAAAACAGCTATTAAATTGTTAGAACCAAAATACATTTTAAGTTATTTGGACCAAACTACTTTAAAAAATGCAACTGTTTTGCATTTCTTTTGATTTTTGAGTTATATGAGAAAAATCTTTGGAGAAATTTGTTGTTGTTTTTAGGTGCCCTCGGGTCAGGTCTGACTCAGTGACCCTATGTACAACAGAATGATGCACTCCCAACACTGCTATGTCTGGCACTGTGTCAGTACTTGTCTGCTATTCATAGAATGTTCAATGGCTGATTGTTTTAGGAGTGGGTGGCCGTGTCCTTCTTCCATTTTTGTGGTGCTCTGGATGGAACCCAGGGCTTCTGAGAACTTAGAGAAACACTGTATCAACTGAGCTAAACCCCAGCCCTTGGAGACATTTATGGTATAAAACCCTGAAAATTTTAGGGCAATACAAATGTTCAACTCTGTGTATAGTATTGGGAATTATATAAGATCAATGAGTCAGGGCATTTCTTTGAATCCCACCTTAATGAATCTTTCACTCCTTGCTACATCAGCTACCCACTTCTTTCATCATATTTTAGACCTTGTCATCAGAAAAAAAACTGTATGATTTTAAAGTTCCATTTTCAACCATTGTTTGGCCTTATTGGCACTTCTGTTACTTAGCATCTTTTACATTATTCTTCACTATCCTCATGTTCTCACTTCCTTTGCTCACTCAGCTTAGAATTCATACTGAATTAACACAACTATTCTCAAAAAATTCTCAACTTCTTTTTTTCCTAAACAGATTCTCAACTTCCTTTCCTTCTTTTTGTCTGACATACTTATTTTAAAATCTCTGTACACCAATTCAGCTTAACTTTTCAGATACTTCACCTCTGTTCCCAAGTATCACTGTGTAGCTGGAGAAAAAGACAATATCATTCTTCCTTTTGTTTGTTGTTAGATGCCATCAAATCTGGTCCAATTCATAGCTACCCTATGCACAACAGAACAAAACATTCTCTGACACTATGCCATACCCAGCACCATGTCAAGGCTTCTCTATTATTCATAGGGTTTTCAATGGCTGATTGTTTTGAGATTGCCTTGGGAATAAGCTACCATGTTCTTCTGGAACCCAGAGCCTGAGAGAGCACAGAGCAGCAGTCTTCCAACTGTACTAAACCCCAGTCCATCAGGCTCCCTAGTCAATGTCAAATTCTCAAATACATCATAAATAGATCATGGCAATGTTTGTAAATTAATATTATTTTCTGAGTAGGCTCTTTCACACTTTCCTCTCTTTCAAACTCTAATTCCCCATTTTCTAACCCTTTATTTCTTATTTCATTGGGGAAAAGAGAATGTATTAGAGCAAAGTTGGCTCATTTTCCCACCCCAAATTTCTAACTATGCCTGCATCTACATTTCTATAACTCTGTTTTTCCTCTTCTATCTTGATTGAACTAGGCTCAGTCTAATCTATAACTTCTGTATTTATATATTAGTTATCCATCTCTTGCCTATTCAGGGGCTTCTTTTCTGGCCTCATAATATTTTCTTTGCCTGATAGATTTTTTGTTTTGTTAGTTAGGTGCCTTTGAGTTGTGTCTGATTCATAGTGACCCTCATGGGTTTTTCAATGGCTGCTTGTTTCTGGATTGCCTAGGGAGTGGATTGCTACATCTTTCTCCCATTTTTGTGGTGCTGGGAATCAAGCTCGGGACCTCAGAGACTGCAGAGTGGCACTCTACTCACTGAGCTAAATCCCAGCCTGCCTGATAGATTATCCCCATAAAAATAAAATCATGCTACAGAGTATTTTACCTTAAGAGAAAACATCCGCCTTTGATCAAGCAATCACCCATTTGAAAATTTGTCCCTACACACTTGTCTCTTCCTTATATGTCATTCTCTCTGATCCTTTCCAATTAAGCTCTTGTTTTCATTGTTCTGAAAAGTAAATCCTTTAAAGGAGACTTGCATGTTTCCAGGTTTTGTGTTCTGTTTTCAGTTTTTATCTCATTGTATTTCTCAGTAGCATTTGGCAATGATAGTCATTTTTCCTGTTTATAAATACTTCCTCATGGGCTTCTGGGGTCCTATGCTCTTTGTACTCTTAGATTTTCTTCAATCTTCTTAATCATTGTCTGTCCCACCCATTACCAAAGAATCTCCCTGCGGAGGGTTTTGTCCTGTTCACCTGTATCCCTAGCATTTGTCACAGAACCTGACACGTGTACCAAGTGTCTCAGAAAAGAGGTAAGAGTTCAGATGGAAAGTTGAGGGAAGACAATGAAGGCAGTACCTTTGGACTGGACCAAAAGAATGGGTAGGATTTCATTCCATATTTTATTTTGAAGGGTTGGAGAAATTAAGTCTGAGGAAAAGGCATTAACAAAGATACAAATTTAGAAATCATGGATCAAACTCTGGGAATAATCATTTACTTTCCAGTCACAATGTAGCTTGGTATGTCTGCATGAAATCCAGAGTAGTGTATACATTTAGGTTTTAGGGATAGTTCCCTGGCATATGGATGATGCAAGATAGACAAATACCTTCTAGTAATTAGTGTACTGACTAAGTGATGCTTTTGCAGGTTATATTTGAAAAATGCAATTATTATTCATGTCAATCAGCAATTTATTGCAACATATCTCCCTCTTTGCCTTGCTTTGTGATACTGGAGTCAAAGTCTGTAACAATTATCTTTTTTTCACTGGGCATAATGCTAGGCCTTGTCCATAGAGGGCACTAAAGGAACGTTGCAAGAGAAAGGTCTATGTCTTCTAGTTTCAAGGTGGTTTCTCTTGCTGCCAGGGCACAGTGACCAACCAGTAGCTTTTGAGATAGTTTCCTTAGGACCTCAGTGGCCAATTTCCAAATGAATTCCTCAGAAATCCTAGAGGTAAGCTTCCTAGCAAGTCTTATGTTGTCCAGGTTTTTTATTTGTTTGGTTTTTTTTGCTTGTCAGCTTCAATATATAATCAACTCAGCAAACTTGACCATAGGATGGGCGAGAGCACACGCTTCAGTAAACTCTTCATTTCAGCCAAGTAGAGCCTCCTTTGACTTTGTTTCTTCTTGGGGTACACTACTTCAGTTGTATTGGTAGATGGTTTTCTCATGTCTACATTTCTTTTGTATTCTTTTATTTTCTAAGTAGTAAAATATTAATTGCCTTTGCACTCGCTAGTAATTCTTTACATTAAGATTTCCCTGATCAAAATACTAATGTGATTTCTGTCTCTGACTGGATTCTTACTGACATATTATCTAGTGGATATAACACAGGTGTAATATTAGGTAAATTCAGAGTGTGCTCCCTAAGTGCTGGTATATTTTTCTTTGCAACTACTAGCAATTGATCATTATAAAGCAGAATCTACATACAAACTTTTAAAGAACCCAATTTACCCAGGTATATATCAAAATAAAAACAATATAAAATATCATCAAATCTCTCATCAAATGAATTTGAGAAATGTATGAAGATGATAGTTTTTTCCTCTCTTACAACAGACATAATGAGACTAATACTTGAATGAGAACCAAATACAATAAGATGAACTTGAAATTTAACTGTGATCAGTTGAAATTATATCATCCAAGGTAGAAAAGTCATCAAATGGAGAGACTAAAAACAAACAAATAAAACATGTTTTGTCAAACCTCTGAGTCTATACTAGTGGAGAGAAATAAAAACACTGGACAAATATTGTTTTTGTTGTCATTAGATACCGTCAGTTGGGTCTGACTCAAAGCGACCCTATATACAACAGAACAAAACAGTCCGGACACTGTGGCATGACTGGCACTATTGTCAGTACTTCTCTGCTATTCATAGGGTTATCAATGGTGTATTGTTTCAGGAGTGGATTGCTAGGTCCTTCTCTCTAGCCTGTAGCACCTGGTATTCCCATCCAAGGACTCCCATCCAAGGACTAACCAGGCTGATACTACTTTGTTTCCGAGATCAGGTAGGATTAGATGCTAGGGTGCTATGGCTGCAAACGGACAGTATTAGTTTTTAAGGAAATTGTTTCTTCTAGAGTCGTAGTTGAAAGACATTCTATGTTCTAGATCAGGGAGTAACAAATTGTGGCTTGCAGATTGACTTCTTATTTTGTAACTAAATTGTAAAAGAGAATTTACATATTGCCTATGGTTGTTTTTTGGGCTGGAGTTTAGCTCAGTTGGTAGAGTGCTGCTCTCACAAGGCTTTAGGTTCAATCACCAGCACCATTGTTGAATGGGAGAAGGACCTGGCAACCGTGTCTCAAAATAATCTCAAAACAATCAGCCATTGATAACCCTATGAATAGCAAAGAAGTCACAGGGGGAATGGCACAGTGTTTGAGAGTGTTTCATTCTGTTGCACATAGGCTTGCTATGAGATGGACCCAACTGGACTGCACCTAACAACAACAACAACAACATGGTTGTTTTTGCAGTGTAATGCATAATGGAGTAATTGTGACAGACCCCCCCCCCAAGCCTTGCTATTTACTTTCTGTTTTTCTAGGAAAGTTTACCAGCCTTGCAGGACATAAGAGCTCATCTTTTCCCTGTCTGCCCTAATCCTTGAAAGAAGGAAAACAAATGGTCATGGCTGTGTTCAGGTAAGTCTTTATTTATGAAAATAAGCTGCAAGCCAGATGTGGCCTATGGGTTTTAATTTACTAACCCTTGTTCTAGTGCATAGTAGGTAGGCAATAAATAATTGCTAAACAAATTTTTTAAATGAGTATTTTTGCATTCTTCTTTCTTTCTCTGTGATATATTGTGTCAGGATGATGGTAACATGTCAATCAGAGACTAGGTGTAATAGATGACATAGGAAAGCTTTGGAGGGTACTCACACTGTACCCGTGAACCACTGTGCCTGTATAGAAAGTCTTGCAGTCTGGAAGCATAGGATAAACTTCATGGTTGATAAAAAAAAACCGAAAGGTAAGGTTTCCTTCAGGCATGCCGCAGTCGTCAGTCTCCTTCTGTTTTTCATTCTCGCTGGCGGCTCAAAGCTGTCCTTAATCCATCATATGCCTCTTGAGTGTGTGCTCTGGGTTCACTGTCATGATGAAAAACTACTTCGTGAACTTAGCGGAGGAACTCAGGCCTGAGTCTGAGCTATTTACGTAGCTTCTGGAGAAAATGTCACCTGCATGTGGGGGATACAATCCAGAGGCATTTCAAGTGTTTATTTTAAAACAAATATTTACAGTGATACCTAATTTTCAGGTGTTTATTAGTTCTACAAATCCAGACAGGCAAATGTCATTTGTGAGCTCCTCATTACCCAATTTGGTGATGGTTCCTGCTATCACACTCTAATCTGCCCTTTGGTCTTACTGCCTCTAGCACAATTCAGCCTCTCTTCTGAATTCTCCATGTCTCTAATTTATTTTACCTTTCTCAGTGAGATTAGTCTTCCTGAAGCATAAATCTAATCATATTAATGTTTTTTTTCCTCAAATACCATAAATGATTCCCCCTTTACCAAGAGAGTGAGTCTAAACTCAGCCAGTTGTCTCAGGTCAGGCCCCACTTATCTCCACCACTCTCTACGTTCTCATTATACCCAACTACTTTCTTTCATAGAAAGTTGGCAGATAAAACCCAATGGACCCAGTTAATTTGCATTTCAGATAATTAATGAGTCACTTTTGTATATGACTATATCTCAAATATTACATGGGAAATTCTCATACTAAAAATATTCATGGCTTATTTGAAGTTTAAATTTAATTGGGTTCCCTGCATTTTTATTTGGTAAGTCTGACAATGCTACTTTCATGTCCACTGTAATTACCAGATTTAAATAGTCTTTGTTCCCTATGTGTACCTCTTGCTTTTCAACTTTTCTGATTTTGCCTGAATTACTTCAAGTTATCTGTTGTTGTTAGGTGTCCAGTCAGTGTCCCACTCATAGTGACCCTATGTACAATAGGCGAAACCATATTGTTAATGCTTCTCTGCCATTCATAGGGTTTTCAGTGGCTGATTATTTTTTAGGAGTGGGTTGGCAGGTCCTTCTCCAAGCCTACAGTACCTAGTGCTCCCAGGTAGTCTCTCATCCAAGTACTAACCAGACCTGACCCTGCTTAGCTTCTGAGATTTGATAAAATCAGATGACACAGTGGTATAACTACAGGCTGTAGTTATCTAGGTGCCATAAATAAAAGCATGACGTGTAACCCATTCATACTCCACTCCTCAAATCAGTACAATGTAAAAGAGATGAGGTAGATGAGATAGTAAGAGACATACTTGGATTATCATGATGGCTTCAGTTTAACCTGTTCTATTAACTTTGTATGAATGGTTAGCTCTTATGGCTTCAGTTTCTTTATCTACACAGACTGTAGCCATGCTACATGCCTGTAACCCCTGCGACTCGGGAGATGGAAGCAAAAGGATCACAGGTTCAAGGCCAGAGGCAGCCTGTGTAACTTAGTGAGACCCTGTCCTGTCCCAACTTAAAAACTAAAAATGGAAACTGGGGGTTCTGCTCAGTGGCAGAGGACTTAGAAAGTATGTATGAGACCCTGGGTTTAGCCACAAAGTATTGCAACAAATAAATAAATTGATCTAAAGAAGTTAAGAGTAGAATGATGGTTATCAGAGGTTGGAGAGTGTAGCAGGCAGGGAGGGATGGGGGGATGGGGAAATGTTGATCCATGAGTACCAAGTTACAGTAGGAGAAATACATTTTGATGTACTATTGCACAGTTACCATGTGTCTTACTATGGGGGCTTGGGTGTTGCTGTGATGCTGAAAGCATCAGATACCAACAGGGCCACCCATGTTAGACAGGTTTCAGCTGAGCTTCCAGACTAAGACAGACTAGGGAGAAGGACCTGGCAGCTCACTCCAGAAACAAGTAGCCATATGAGCTTTACTACATATTATTAAAAAGTTTCCATAAACTTTGTAAGTTGTTGAAAGTGTAACCAAAAGTGATGTAACAGTTGCACAATGGAAAAAGCAAATGCTATATTTCTCTGTGGGGCTGGGATTTAGCTCAGTTGGTAGAGCACTGCGCTGCAGTCTCTGAGGTCCCGAGTTCAATTCCCAGCACTGCAAAAATGGGAGAAGGGCCTGGCAATCCACTCCCAAGGCAATCCCGAAACAATCAGCCATTGAAAACCCTATGAGGGTCGCTATGAGTCGGATACCGACTTGACGGCACCTAACAACAACAACAACAATATTTCTCTGTACCCCATTAACATTTATTAGTAAAGGAAATAAACAAAAACCCCTTATAAATAGCAGAGAAACACTGTCAACTGTTGTGCCGGAAAATGAGCTCCACAGGCTGGGAGGTATTCAAAAGATGACTGCAGAAGAGTTGCCTCATCAAAGGAGAGTCTACCTTAATGATGAGAATGGAGTAAAGCCCCTGGGACCTCCATTTGCTGATATGGCATGACTCAAAATGAGAAGAAACATAGTGGCTACAACAATGGGTTCAAACATGAAAAGATCATGTGCATGGTACAGTGTGGGTAATGTTTCATTCTATTGTACTTAGGGCCACTATGAGTTGGACTTGACTTGACAGCACCTAAAAATAAGAACATTGCACAGTTGTTGTTAGATGCTATCAAGTTGGTGTCCAACTCATAGGGACCCTACATACAACAGAAGAAACAGTATTGTTAGTGCCTCTCTGCTATTCATAGGGTTTTCAATGGTGGAGTTTTTTGGGCTAGTGGGTTGTTGGGTCCCTCTCCGAATACTATAAGACCTGGTGTTCCCAGGTGGTCTCTCATCCAAGTACTAACCAGGCCCAATCCTGCTTAGCTTTTGAGATTTGACCAGATCATATGCCACAGTGGTACGGCTACACACTCCATTGCACAGTGGGGTGACTATGAATAGTAGTTGTGTACTACATATCTCCAAAAGCTACATATTGTAAAGGACATCAAATGTTTTCTCTATGAAGAAATGATAAATATTGGAGGAGATAGATATATCTAAGCTGACTTAAACATTCTACAATATTTATGCATATATAAAAACATCAGATAGTACCTTACTAATACCTACAACTTTTACTTTTATGAATCAGCTAAAAATTAAATTTAAATAAGAAGAAAAAAGAAATACTTCATTGAATGTTTCAAAGCAAAAGTGGTTAGTTTAGGTGTTTATTTCATATCTCATAATCATAAACACTAATCAGACTTAAGCAGTAAAACTCTATGGCAGAACATGGTCATAGGTATTTATCTAGATCATCTAGCATAGTATATTTTTAGTCTTGAAATAAAATACAATGTTTTAAAGCTGTTATAAAGAACTTTAATGGAGTCATAGGAATATACTTACAGATACTTGTTACAGAAATAGTTCATTCTATCATAATAATATAGATACTTCCCCCTCTACTACATAGACTGTGTTTGAAAGACTGTTTTGGGCTCCATTCCTTCTCCTTGGAATCTTCTACAGAGTTGGAAGTTACATTATTGACTGAAGGGCTGATTGACTAAAAATGTATATATTGACCTCTTCTTGAATTTGAAACTATAGGCATTAAGTAATGACTTAGAAGTATGTCTAGCTAATTTACCACTTGAATCCAAGGCCCTCCATGACAATGTGCTCACACTGCCTTTACTGGGAAGGGAATGAGTATGGTTTGCTGGTCATCTGACTGGCTGGCACTTCCAGAGTCAACCAGAGGTTCTCTCTTAGGATGTAAGAATTGTCAGTCTCTGGTGGGTTCTTAACATGATAGTTGCTATCTAGCTTCCTTGAGGCATCGAAACTCTGCTGGGAGCAGCAGAGAAAATTGTTCAGCTGAGGGTGATAGTAGTAGGGCAGCCACTGAGTTTGAGCTTTGAAAAACTGCAAAATAACCTTGTATTCTGGTATCCCCCTTCCTGGCTGAGTCTCTTATGGGAATAAAGTGATCATAATTCTTGGTTTTTGTATATTTTGTATAAGAGAGTAAGGAAGTATCTTCTTATAAAAAAGAAACAATTTCTAATTAAAGCAACCAAGTCAAAATGAGAAATGGACTCCATCTGCTGGGACAGTTGCATGGAGTGGAAAGGATCACCTGTTGGCTGTAGGAACTTTAGAGCAGGCTGCAGACATTGTGCTACATCAAAGCAAAGGAAACTGAAGAAGAGCAAGAAAGAATGGAAGATAGGTGAGAGAAAGGACCATTGACCAGCTAAGTATCCATCAACACACTTTGGGAAATTGTGAAATGTCATTTTTACTAAGTCATAGTATATGATCTGTGCTCTCTTGTCCATTTTCCCATAAAATGTTTATAATACTTATACTATACAAAGTTTTAAAACTTTGTTTATATGGGTTTTTTCATGAGTATTCAGAATGAATATGTTGGATGGTAAAACTAGTTGGACCACATGCAGCAGTGGAACTCAGACTTGGGTCTCACATAGGTTATTGCTTCAGTTTTCATTGAAGAAAGGGTTTCATTGTTAAAAATCTTTCTAAAACAGGTTTGATGAAAAGAACTTCAGAGAAAGAATTGAAAGATATGGTCCAATATACTAGATACTTTACCTCTGTTGTGTCTCAGGTTATATCACTAATAGAGTAATCCTGGAAACTATTAAAAGGTTTTATATAAAGTCTGAATGTACCAGAAGGAGGAAAGTAGTTTGAAAATCACAAAAAGGCTACTATGATGAAGGATGGCATTGTTTAAGTTTACAATTTAGATTTGAGCTCTTATATTTCTTCCTATTTTTACAATGTGTACGGCAACAGTAACACAGGAGATACTCATAAACTGGTTTTAGTTGTTTTGTTTTTTTCTTGTTTAAAAATTTCATAGTACTAGGAGGTTGACCCAGGGTTTAGCTCATACTAGGCCAGTGCTTTACCACTGAGCTGCAACCCCAGCCTCTTTCTTTACTTTTTATTGTGAGACAAGATGTCTCTAAATTGTTCAGGCTGTCTCTGGACTCAAACTCATAAACCTTCTGCCTCAGCCTCCCAAGTCACTGTGATTATAGGCATGCTGTATGGCACTCTGCCCATAAACTGTTGAATAAATGAGTTTAGGTTTCAGGGTCAAATGTGTGTTATATATGCATAAATAAACCATGTCAAACCATTCATTGACAAAGAGGATAGAAACTGCTTGTTTCCTGTGTGGAGCAAGGGGCAGGAAATTGCAAAGAAATCATTTAGAGTCATATCTAAGAATTCAAATGGAATCCAACAATGAGAATGGTAGCAAAGGAAGTTGAATATCCCTTCCCCAGAGATTTTAATGAAATTGGATTCTGTTCTTCTTGGAACAATTTAAGTCTAATCTTGATGAACTTGAAGCTCTTTCAGCATCTTTTCTATCCCTTTACTCCTAGGATTAAAATAAGCCTGAAATCTTTACTGCTGGGGCAGCAATTGATGTACTTTGTATGGGTTCAGATAACACTGATTCAGTAGGAAGTGTTCAACAGATGCACTGCAGCATATATGTAGGTTGGCTTCTTGGTTAGCTACTTTATTTATTGTAAGCATGTCTGATGTATAATTCTTCAAAAAACTTAAAACAATTTGTGGGCCTTTTTATTTCCAACAAATCATACTGAGGGCATATCAACTGTTTGTCTGGGTCCTTTGACATGAGTAATAAAGAATGTAACTTTGTGCTCTTCTGTCTAATTTCATGTAGGTTGCTTTTATTTATGGATGACTAGGATGAATCACTTGAGGTATTTTTCAGGGTTTACACAAATACATGAATAACACACCCCAGTTTCTGACCATGGCTGATTTAAAAATGATGATAACATACTAATCAGAAGATAATGGCATTGATACAAGTTCCCATCATGAGTTTCCTGGCCAGGTGATTCTCCATCTTAGAACTTCCTTTATGTTGGGGCAAAACAGACCTCTGTCCTAAGTCCTGAAGTGTATAGGACTCCCTATTTCACACAATGGGCTGGGATTTAGCTCAGTTGGTAGAGCACCACTCTGTAGTCCCTGAGGTCCCAAGTTCGATTCCCAGTACCGCAAAAATGGGAGAAAGACATGGCAATCCACTCCCAAGGCAATCCCCAAACAATCAGCCATTGAAAACCCTATAAGGGTCGCTATGAGTTGGACATGACTTGACGGCACCTAACAATACCAACATATCATACAAACACACAGAGAATATCTTTAAGAACCTTTAGCTGTAATTAGATATCTTCTCACACCTGTTAGAATGACTATGATAAAAAAAAAGACAAAAGATAACCAGTGTTGGTGAGGATACAGAGAAGAGGGAACCTTGATACACTATTGTTGGGAATGTAAATTAGTGTATCCATTATGGGAAAGTATATGGCAGTTCCTCAAAAAATTAAAAATAGAACTACCATGTGATCTAGTAACCCTATTACTGAGTATACATCCAAAGGAAATAAGTATGTGCACAGTAGTGGATAAATGGATCAAAAATACTATTCAGCCTTTAAAAAGAAGGAAAAGCCTGTCATTTACAAAAGCATGGATGAAACTGGAGGGTATCATGTTAAGTGAAATAAGTCAGGCACAGAAAGACAAATACCATACGATCTCACTCATATAAAAAGTTGATCTCATAGAAATAGAGAGTAGAATAGTGGTTACTAGAAGTTAGGGTAGGGATGGCATGTGGATAGAGGATATACAAAGGAAACAAAATTTCATTGAGATAGGAGGAATGAGTTCAAGACATCTGTTGTACAATATAGTTGTGTAATATAGTTAATAACAATATATTGTGTTTTTAAATTTTCTAAGTAGATTTAAAGTGTTCCCACCACTAAAAATGATAAGTATAAGTATATGAGGTCATATATATGTATATATATACCTATACATGTATGTGTATATATATGTAGGCTTGATTTAGCTATTATCATTTATACATATTTCAATGGGGCTGGATCTTAGCTCAGTTGGTAGAGTGCTCCTATTCATGCTTGGAGACCCTGGGCTTAATTCCTAGCACCTCAAAAACATGAGAAAAACTTGGTAGCCCACTTGCAAAAAAATCCTGAAACAATCAACCCATTGCAAACCTTATTAATAGCAGAGAAACACTGACAAAGTGATGGGCATGGTACAGTGTTGAAGAGTGACTTGTTCTGTTGTACATAAGATCTCTATGAGTCAAACTTGACTTGATGGACCCTAACAACAACAACAACAACAACAACAACAACAACAACATATTTCAAAAGAACATGTTAAAGCTGGGTGCTATGGCACACACCTGTAATTGCAGTGACTCAGGAGGTAGAGGCAAGAGGATTGCAAGTTCAAGAGTAGAGGTAACCTGTGAAACTTAGTGAGACCCTGTCACAAAATAAAATGTAAAATAAATGGGCTAGGAGTGCAGCTCAGTGATAGAGTACTTACAAAGCATACATGAAGTTCAACTCCCAGTACTGCAAAAAACAAACGAACAAACAACCATGGTGTACATGATAAATATACATAACTTATTATTTGACAATTGAACAAAGGAACATATGGCTATTTTTGTCACGTGGGATCCAGGATTCAGCACCGGCAAGGTACAATCCAAAATCATGAACTTACATTCCCGTGACTAACATAATTCCAGCTTCGGGGAATGTACTTCTCCATCTCCTGCCTATATTTTCAAAGCAAAAGATTGCCATAGCCAACTTCCATAAACATTTGTGAGTTGTGTTGCTACCCATGTCACAGATGAATAGTACTTTGAAATCAGAGAGGACTTGCATGGCAAAACACAAATAAAAGTCACATCATTTGTGCCCATGTAGGTTAGGTTCTGAAAACTGAACCACTTTAGGTATCATCCTACAACAGAAGATGTTCACTAGAGGAATTAGGTTTATGTAGTCATGAGAAAAGCTGAGAGAGTGAACACTGGGGCATTTTCAGCAGGAGGTCAGGAAAATAGTCACTAACAGTCATTCTGAAGCACAAAAGCAGGGAATTTTAACAAGGTTGCCAGGAAACTACTGCAATGTCAGTATATCTGGGAGAGCCCCTACCAACAGCAGGCTAGCATAAAATTGTGGGTGTGTTCCCATTGCCTAGAAGGCCGTAGGATATTCTCATCTGACTATGATCTGACCACCATAAACTTCCAAGAGTGATGATGTTTCTCCATTCTGCCTGCAAAGTATAGGAAGAGATTATATATTTGGAAAACTCTATCTTGCAACCATGCAAAGTAGGATATCCTGAAAAATGTAGTTCTTGGCTGCTCCTCTGCATTACAGTGCACAATTCAATGCAATTCAACAGACAATTGACAACAGACAATTTAACACAATTCACTGCTTTACTATCTCTGCATCCATGTGCAACAATTCACCCAATGTTTAATGTCTGGAAAGACAAATACAATAGCTTGTTTCCAAGTAATATGCTGCAACTAACCTTAATTCAAGTACAGGCACATTCTTGTTTTCCTAAAGGAAAGATACAAAGGCTCACATGTTATTTTCTCTATTTCTCATAGTTTATGACTTAACTATTGAAATATAGAGTTGACCATTGAGTACATTTTATATTCAGTGGTATGGAAAGGAGAGGGGGGATAATTTGTACAAATATTTACATATCAAAAGAATAAAGAAAATATGCATATACTAGCCCTTTTTTTCACAAGGTCACATGGCTTTTTTTCTACAACTTGTCACAACCTCCTTCCACTTCTGAGTCCACATCCCTTTACCCTAAGCAGGTATATCAGGTCGTTGTTTGCCAATGTAGGACTCAGAGTTGCTTTATGGTTCAGATCATGCTGAGCTTATGATCAGCAGTTCAAGTTGCATAGTAACTCTGTGGCTCATGTCAAGTGTTCATGTCCCAGGCTGTAGCAGAAGCTGTAATTCAAGAGGAGAATGGTTTTCTGCAAGAATGAGTCTGATTTATTCTAGTATCTCAGAAACTCTGTAGTGATTCATCTGTGAAGGGTTCCATACACATTCTCTATTGCAGATACTTCATGTCCTAGAGCCGTTGCCTCGTGTGATACTAGTGGCCAAGCAGCTTGCACAGCACTGTGGGCCTGTTACTAGCCTTTTCCTTCTCTGTACTCTAGTAAAAAGTCAGAATCTTCCAGGCTACATGATAAATGTATCTAAGCAGCTCTCATGCTTAAATCTAGCATATGCTTCTTTAAAAATTCAAAGAGGCCCAATAGGCATTGTTCTTCTTTTTTGATGATAGTAGGTGCCAGATGTACCAGCTTGTTCTTCATCTTGGTGCTGATATATTACCATGCTGATATTACTCAGACTATAGGAAGTTTATCGAAGTTATGGTATCCTGAATATGTGAGGGGTTTATTTCTCATTCTTTGTCATACATGGGATTTACCAAGGTGTCTAGGGAAGAAGTTGGATAAATTTTTCTATAAAGGGCTATATAGTAAATATTTTAGCTTTGTACATCACATACAGTCGCTATCTCTTCTCCTTTTCCTTCTTCCAATCCTTTAAACATACAAAGAAATCATTCTTAGTTAATAGGCCATGCAAAAACAGGCCAGTTTATTGATCCTTACCCTGTGGCAATGTTTCTCAAACTGTGGTATGTAGGGTATTTTTTTTTAAATTTTTAAGTTCCTAACCTATTTCAGACTACCACTTTAGTAAAATAAAGTAAAAATAAGTAAAATATAAAATTATAAACACATACAAAATACAAGTAAAGTTTTTTTTTTTTAATATTAGGTTCAACCAACATGGAATTATGCTGTCAAATTCCTATCAAATTTCTAAGTGCTTGGTCTAACTAAATTTTTGTTCTTAACTCTTTGAGAATTGTTGTTGTTGTTAGGTGCCTTCGAGTCGGTATCCGACTCATAGTGACCCTCATAGGGTTTTCAATGGCTGAGTGCTTCGGGATTGCCTTGGGAGTGGATTGCCAGGCCCTTCTTTGAGAATTAGCAACAATTAATTTTCCAATCTCCATTGGTGCAAAGTTTCCCCTTTAAGTGACGTTGCTCACTAGGTTCATGAGCATTTAACGAAGTGGATTGTTGTCATGATCTGGGGAATGACCTGATTGTCAAGGTCCTTAGAGCATAGATTAAAATAGTGGTCTGGAAAGTTAATATATTCCTGAAAGAAGGGAGAAGAAAGAGCTTTACTGCTGTGTGTTCCTTTACAAAAGAAAGAAAGGAAGGAGAGATATTACATATCAGCAACTGCATATCAAGCACAAGGGTTTGTGTTGATATTCTCAAGTGGCATCTTCCATTGGAATCACGGCTTGATTGGTTTATGGTTTATAATAATCTACCGTAATCCTCCCAGATACCTGTGGTTTAGGTATTGTTGTTTTATTTTTTATTTTTTGGTTTTGGTCCTTGTTATAAGCAACCAATATCTTTTATTTTCCCAGGCCAATAGGGCTTCTATAAGATAGAGTTATAGACTCTATATGGACTGGGGCATATCTTTACTTACCTCTGGGAAATATAGGAGCCTGTTATTGACTTTTAGACCAGATAAGGATAAAATAGACAGGTTAGTGATATTTAATGGGCAATTAAAAGTTTAAAGTTTCCTTGGTGGAGGCCAGGGCAATATTTTTACAATTTTTAGGGGCATGCAGATTGATGCACCATACATGATTTAACTAGTTTCAACAGCCTGGCTCTTGCTACTGATAAGTGGCACACAGAAGACTTCACTGGAAGTGTTGTGCAAGCTCTCCTGATATATTGGTGGTTCATAATTCAGAGATGAAGCTTGCACTGTGTAATTGAGAAAGGAACTGAAGGAGTTGTGCCTGGAAGTCCCTTGGGCTCTCAAATCTTCCTGTGCCTGTTTGCCTTCATGTGAATGTTCCCTGAAGAATTTGGTGATTCCTTTCATTATCTGACTCAGATGTAGTCATTTAGTGTCATTGCTGTCTTTAATTGTTCAGAGAACCACTTCCAGACTCTTATGAGTCTATACTCTTTAAAATATTTTTTATGCCAACAACATCAGTGTGAGCTCAGTCAGGAAAACAGAGCCCTTCAAAATAATATGAGAATAAAGGAATCTAACGTTAGAGTTAGTGGGAAAGGAGGGTGAAGACAGTGGCCAGAAGAGATCAGTCCTCGATCACCAAGATGTGGGTGATAATAAAAATAACTACCATCGTTACCATTTGTTGAGAAAATTCCCACCTGCAAGGGAAAACAGCAATTTTAATGATTTTTTACTTACAACATTAATTGTTGTTGTTGTTGTTAGGTGCCCTCGAGTTGGTATCCGGTCCATAGCGACCCTACATATGACAGGGGAAACACTATTGTCAGTGCTTCTCAGCTGTTCATGGGGTTTTCAATGGTGGATTGATTTTTGGGAGTGGGTTGTGGGGTCCTTCTCCCAAGCCTACAGCACCTGGTGTTTCCAGGTGGTCTCCCATTCAAGTACTAACCAGGTCTGACCCTGCTTAGCTTCCAAGATCTGATGGGATCGGATGCCACAGGGCTACGGCTGCAGGCTCTACAACATTAATTAGTAACTCTGAAATACTCAAACATGTGACGTGTGACCCTGTGTATGTCCTCTTACGTGGGCTCTGCAGGTATCAGGACCAAGTCTGCTTTGTCTTATGTTAAATTGTGGTTTTTGCCTTGATTTACTAGTATCAACCAGCTTTCACGCTTGCTGGTGATCCTCAGGATTTTATTGTAGCCCTGACATGTATTCTTGAAACCAGTATTATTACTATTTTCATTAACCAAATATACTGTAATGTAATATCCTCATTATAGCATATTTAATAGAATAATTTCTTGGTAAAATTAGAAAAGATTTTTTAATGTTCATTTAAGCATATGGTTAAAGTAAAAATAAATAATATATAGTAATAAATGTGTGGAGCTTTCTGGGAATGGGAATTGAATATTAAGATAAAGTTTGGGAATAATTGGGGCTTTTCTCTTTCTCCTTTACTATTAAAAATGGTTTGCATTTATCTGTTTTTTATATCTTGATAAGATTTTGTGTTAAAATGGCTTTCCTAAATTAAAAATGCTTTAAATATAGTGTATAACAAAAGTCCTTGTTGTACTAGAAGAAATTGAGGTACAAAGAAATAGATGACATTGTTTAAGCTCACATAAAGAAATAATAGTAGGGCTGGATGTAAAATACAGGTCTCAAGTCACTGGCTATGTCTTTTCCAGTTTTTGTATAAGTTCTCAGATTACAAAGATCATGAAATATCTTGGAACTCTTTGCAGAGAAACACAGAATATTGCAAAAATTTGTTTTACTTAAACACAAATATAATTTCATGTTAATCAAATGATCTATACAAAAGGCCTGTTTAAATTATTGAAAAGAAAAGATGTTACATTGAAGATGAAGATGCACCTGACTCATGCCATTGTATTATCCATCAGATCATATGCTTGTGAAAGCTGGCCAGTGAATAAGGGAGACAGGAGAAGAATTGATGTTTTTGAATTATGGTGCTGGAGATGAATATTGAATATACCACAGACTACAAAATTAACTAATAGGTCTGTCCTAGAAGAAGTGCAACCAGAGTGCTCCTTGGAAGCAAAATTAGCTAGACTGCATCTTGAGTATTTTGGACATGTTGTCAGGAGGGACCAATCCCCAGAGAAGGATGTCACGTTTGGGAGAGTGGCAGGTCAATGAAAAAAGGAATACCTTCAACTAGATGGATTGACCAGTGGATACAAACAATGGGCTTAAACATAAAAAAGATCCTGTGCCTGGCACAGCATTGGGTAGTGTTTCCTTCTGTTATACATAGAGTGGCTATGAGTTAGACCTGACTCAACAGCACTTAATGACAACAATAATATATGAAGTTGATACCACATATATATACGCATATATAACTTGAAAGTAAAATAATTTAGTTTTTTCTACATGATTGTTTCACTGAAATTAGGAAAATCCAGTTTTAGAGGCAGGGTTGAACTGGAGACACATTGCCATTCAGATACAGAATTTGAGAGCCTGGTGCTAATTCATGCTGCCCTTTACTCACATTTCCTAAGATTGATTAAATAAGGTTATAGCTAATATTTTATGCATTTACAATTTGCATTAATTTTTTGTAATTAAGAAACAATTACTTTATTCCCTTTCATAGAGCTTGAGGAAATGGAGTTTGTTGTCTGGTCAGAGTTTTAAAAAACATTTTAGAAATATATTCTTTAATATCTCTGGATAAGTTTTCAGTTGAAAACTATAAACACTCAGAGAATACTGTGATGTTTTATAAAGCTTGCTCTAATGCAAAGCTTATTTTCTCTTTGGTGAATCAGCACTTTTTTCTTATCTAAAAAGATTATTACATTATGAATAGTTCAATTATAAGTTCCAGAGTTGAGTGTCACAGACATTAATAGAGAGTTGCCAAAGGTATCATTAAAAGTGAACCTTCAGGTAGTTTGAATCAGATACTTGTAGGCCAAGTTGGACTCATTAAAAGCTCTTCTGATTCTTTAATCTCTTATGGCTATTTTACCGGATATTTAACTTATAATTAGGTTGTTACACCCAGTAGTGAAATAACTCATGTGATTTGAGAGCTTTGGTGTGTCTTCTCATTATGGATCTGTAGTTTCTGAAATTTATCTATTAAATACCTTTATTTGAGGTTAAATGCAGTTTTAAAACATGGCGAAGCTGTTACAGAATAGTCGGTGTGGTTTGACGTCTTGGCGTATATTGACTGTGAGGTCTGTCATCGTCAATGAAGACACTCAATTGATGCGCTAGACATCCAGGTGGTGATCCCAGTGCTGGAGATGTGAAGGGATAGGATTGTAGAAACTTGTCCTTCCAGAAGGTGTGATGCAAAGGATAAGGATGGGAGAGAGAATTCTCATGATTACAGAGATACCTGGAAGTACAAAGGAGGAATTGTTAACTGATCAGAATCAAGTAGATGGCTAAGAAAGATTTAAGAGTAGCCAGCAGCTAGGAAGGAACTTTTTCAGTTAGAAAAAAACTGTGTTCAAAGACAGTGCTGCCAGGCGTGGTGGCACAGTCCTATAATCTCAGCACTAAGGAGGTAGGAGGATCATGAGTTTAGGCCAGTTTGGACTACTTAGCAAGAGTTTGTCTCAAAAGAACAAAACACAACACAAAATAAAAACAAGAAGCAGAATAGCTAAACATGTCCATGCAAGAAGCGTTTCTTAGAAGAATCCTGGGAAGACTTTAAGTCAAACTTTGTGATACTATGGAAAGTAAATAGAGCTGCTCAGATCTGGGAGACCCAAAAATTTTATTTTCTCAGGGACCAAGGTTTCTCATGGAATTAATTCTGGTCACAATACTGGAAAAAATAGGTGTGGAGAATGAAGATGAAGAGTAATGCCAAATTACATACCTATTGCATTTAATGGGAAATGAAATGCAAACATCCCCTTAGATTTGAACTAATTCCTTAAAACCAGAGAAGGTGAACATTTAGCGTAGGAACTCAGCATCTTTTGCCTGTTTAAAAGTTCTGTCTTGAGTTGATCATTATGTTTTTTCTTACCATAGCTGTTTATTCCTTTCCACTCTTCATCGTGTCTCCATCCTGTCCCCAAATTTTTATTCAAAGTAGATTCTTGTATAAGTGGCCTTACTGAGTGGAGAGAAGTTACAAAAGTGACCTATGTCAGAGAAGTCAGATTAAGCAAGTAAGAATACAGAAACCGAGTTAGATTTGAATTTCACGTAAATAATCATTAGTGTAGACATGTCCCAAGCAGCATTTGGAAGATACTTACACTAAAGAAAATTCATTGTTTACCTGAAATTCAAATTTAACAAGAGGACATGTATTTTATCTAACAAACCAATCACTCTACATTTTTTTCAAACCAAATTTTTCTCCATATCATTATCCACTAGCTTCTTTATTCTCATATCTAGGAAGACATATGCCTTATTTCTAAGATTGATCCTTCTATCATCTGTATCATTATTGTCATCATCATCATCATCATCATCATCATCATCATCATCATCATCATCAGCTGTGCTTGGTGTTGATTTCAAAGCATCATGCATACTAGGCAAGACTTCCACCATGGATCTGAATGCTCAGCTCTTTATTTTCTTTTTTAATTTGAGGCAGTGTCTTGCTAAGTTGCATGGGCTGCTGCTGGCCTTGAACTGATGATCCTCCTGCCTTGGCATTTTGAGTTGCCAGGATGATGGGCATGTACCACAGAATCCAGCCTCTATTTGTATTTTGGACTCCTGATGGTCTTATTGTTTTCTGGGACCTCACTCAACAAGTCATTCCCTCTATTTTATATCCTAATTTTCCCCCTTTACCTTGATTTCTCCTTCTTTCTCTCCTGATCTCCCCATTTATTCTTTTCTCTGTATAAATGAAATATCTCTGTCCTAACACACTCCGCCACGTGTATGTGAGTTTGATATGCTGTGGGGGCTTGCCTGTTGCTGTGATGCTGAAAGCCATGGTGCTGATATTTTGGATACCAGCAGGACCACCCATAGTGGATAGATTTCAGCTGAGCTTAAAGATTAAGACAAACTAGGGAGAAGGACCCAGGAGCCCACTCTGGAAACAATTAGTCATTGTCAAATATAGTTCCTGCAAAATGAGCCCCTCAGGGTAGAAGGCATTCAAGAGATGACTGGAAAAGGGTTACATCCTCAAAGTAGAGTTGACCTTAATGACAGGAATAGGAGTCAAGCCCTTGGGACCCCCATTTGCTGATGTGGCATGACTCAAAATGAGAAAAAACATAGTGTTTTCAACAATAGCTCAAACATAAAAAGATCGTGTGTTTGGCACAGTGTCAGGTAGTGTTTTGTTTTTTGTACGTAGGATCGCCATGAGTTGGATCCAACGCAATAGCACCTAACAACATCCTAACACACATTTCCCTTAAAGTGTTTTCTTCCTCAAGCTACTTTCCTTACCTTTTAAGGTAAGATCAAAAGAATGATCTGTACCTACTGTTTTAGTTTCCTCATAAAGTCTTGTTTTGTATTTTAATTTTGTATAAATGTGTCTACTTCTCTAAGTAGTAATAAGTCTCCACATTAGAGAAAGGATTGTCGGAGGTTGGGGAGGGACACAATATATTATTTAGAAGCTTATTTCTAAAAAATGACAATTTGAGAAGATCCCACATGGAAACTAAGGATGAAGTGAAATTGGGAAGCAGTAGCAGTCATTTAGACTAATAAAAATGGCTCTTAATACATCTTTTTGAATTTACTAGAAACTTCTTTGGTTCAAGTACTCAGCTAAGTATTTATATTTATAACTCATTTACTATTTACAATAATTACTTATAATTTTATCACTAGTTCTCAGATGAAGTAATTAATGTTTGGTAGGGTTAAAAAAGGAATACTTTCTCCAGATTACTCAGTTACTGAGTGGTAAAGTAGGCATTTGCATTTAAAGATTTTTCTCAGAACCCATAGGGTGAGTCCATGAGTAACCATCACTCAAGACATTTAAACAATTTGTTATACCAGTTTCTGCTAGCTCTTGAGCAATATATTCTGCCATTAGTGTGATTAATATTTACTCTAGTTATTAATTGAGTGAAACAAGAGTGTTTAATTTTTAATTACATGATTGCTTGGGGAAAAGTAGTTTGGATCAATAAAGACTAAAATTTCCATGTAATACTCATTACAGATGGCATTTCAAATTGCTTAATACCAAAATAATAATTGGCCTCTTGCAAACATTTTTGAGCCTCCTTTAACTAATCATATTGCAGAAAGTAGTAAAAAATATTTCCTATCTTCATTTGTGGCCTTAGTGGTGGGTGGATAAATTTGAAAAATAGTCATATTAGCTGGCCTTCCCTGTAGGTTTATGGATATTATGCTATCACTGACAGCATTATACTTAAGGAAAGATCTTGAGATGCCTTTTTTGATGATGAATGCAACCTCATTTCCCTTTAATCTATCATTCCAAGGATAATTGACCATACCATTATCTAATTCAGAATGCCTCCTGCCAGTCTATTTTAGTTCATTGAACCTTAGAATGTCAAAGTGCTATAGGCTTGGGAGACAGACCCCGCAACCCACTCCCAAGAAAAAATCAGCCATTGAAAACCCTATGAATAACAGATAAGCATGACAATGGCGTTTCATCTGTTGTACATAGGGTCAATATGAGTTGCATACTGACTCAATGGCACCTAAAAACAACAACAACAAGAGAATGTCAAGGGTTATATACCCCATCTCTCTTTCAGCAATTTCTAATTTTCCTAGATTCATACTAAGTACATTCCATGTTCCAAATATTAATGGATGTTTAGAGTTGTTCCTTCTCATTTTGAGTCATGTCACATCAGAAAAGGGAGGTCCACAGGGTTTTACTCCATTCCTGTTATTAAAGGAGACTCTACTTTGAGGAGACAGCTCTTTACCAGTGAGCATGTTGAGTGCCTTCTAACCTGAGGAGCTCATTTTCTAGCATTATATCTGACAGTGTTTCTCTACTATTCATGGGGTTTTCAGTGGTTAATTGTTCTAGGAGCAGGTTAGCCATGTACATTTCCCTAGTCTGTATTTGTCTAGAAGCTCAACTGAAACCTCTCCACCACGGGTGATCCTGCTGGTATCTGGTAATACTGGTAACATAGAGTTCACCATTGCAGCAACATGCAAGCCCTGTAGATCAAACATGCAATTAGGATGTACTGATAATTACTGGTGACTGGAATACAAAAGTTGGAAATAAAGAAGGCTTGATAGTTGGAAAATATGGCCTTGGTGACAGAAATGATGCTGGAGATTATAGCATGATAGAATTTTGTCAGACCAATAATCTTTTCATTGCAAATACATTTTTTCACCAACATAAACAGTGACTAAACACATGAAATTCAACAGATGGAACATATAGGAACCAAACTGACTACATTTGTGGAAAAAGATGGTGGAAAACTAAATATCAAAAGTCAGAACAAGACCAGTTGCTGATAATGGATGAGACCATCAACTGCTCACAAGCAGGTTCAAAAGGAAACTGAAGAAAATTAGAACATGTGTACAAGAGCTGAGGTATGACTTTCAGTATATCCCACCTGTGTTCAGAGACCACCTCAAAAACAAATTTGATGTGTTAGATAGTAATGATCAAATCCCAGATGAGTTGTGGCATAATATCAAAGGCCTCATTCATGAAGAAAGCAAAAGGTTATTAAAAATACAGGAAAAAAAAGGAAAGATTGAATTACATGTCAAAAGAAACTCTAAAACTTGCCATTCAATGATGAGCAGCTAAAGTAAAAGGAAGATGTGATAAAATTAAGGAACTAAACAGATTTCAAAGGGCAGCTTGAGAAAATAAAATAAAATGTTATAATGACATGGGCAAAGAGCTGGAGATAGAAAAAGAAAAGGGAAAATCATGATCCATTTTTCTCAAGCTTAAAGAATTGAAGAAAAACTTCAAGCCTCTAGTGGCAACAGTGATATATTCTATAAGGAAAATTTTAATGATGCAGGAAAAAAAAGCACAAAGGAATATGCAAAGTCATTACACTAAAAGAATTGGTGAATGATCAACCATTTCAAGAGTTTGCATATCATGAGTAATCAAGATACTGAAAGATGAAGTGGAAACTGCCTTGAAATAATTGACAAAACACAAGGATCCAGGAATTGATGGAATACCAATAGAGATGTTTCAACAAACAGATGCAGCACTGGAGATGCCAATGTATTTATGCCAAGAGATATGAAAGATAGCTGCCTGGCCAACTGACTGGAAGAAAATCAAATTTGTGCCTATTCCCAAGAAAGGTGACACAACTGAATGTGGAAATTATTGAATGATATCATTATTATCACAGGCAAGGAAAAATTTGTTAAAGATCCTTCAAAAGTGACTACAGCAATAT
>VMDO01026320.1:0-26892 GCA_007922755.1 Pedetes capensis | reverse complement strand
TTGAACATGGAGATGCAGGTGTCTCTATGGTATGATGACTCATCTCCCTTTGGGTAAATTCCCAATAGTGTTATAGCTGGGTCATATGGTAGTTCTATTTTTAGTTTTTTGAGGTACCTCCATATTGATTTCCATAGTGGTTGCACCAATTTACAGCTGACCCAATGTTTCTAATCTTCTCTCCCTTTCTCTTTCACTTTGTTGTTGTTGTTGTTAAGTGCCGTTGGGTCAGTATCCGACCCATAGCGACCCTCATAGGGTTTTCAATGGCTGACTGTTTTGGGATTGCCTTGGGAGTGGATTGCCAAACGCTTCTCCCCTTTTTTTGCGGTGCTGGGAATTGAACTCAGGACCTCAGGGACTGCAGCGCAGTGCTCTACCCACTGAGCCAAATCCCAGACCTTTCTTTCACTATCGAAAGCTAAATAAGTGTAGCTGCCAAGTAGAGGACAGAGTTAAAGTAGAGAAAGACACAAAATATTTTAAGTCATTTCAGCTCCACTTCCTCCTGAGAGTGGGCCTTCTTTGATTTAATTTTTATTATAGAAGCAACAAAACAATTGCCAATTGTGAGCAAGCTTAGGAAAAAAAAAAGCTTTAAGACACCTGTGATTTGATTTCTAAGAAGTCTTGCTGTCCTAGCTAAAATTCAATAAAGTAGTCAACATTTATTGAAGGCCTACTGTATGTCAGGCCTGATGTGGGGCTCAGCAGACACAGAGGATGGGTTAGGAGACACTGTGATGTATGGGTATCAGGGAAACAACAACTAAATCTAGTCATGGGAACTTCCTATGGGATAGTTGCAGACTTGGTGACCTTCTCTGAGGTACTTTGGTTATGTGATCAATAGGTTTGTAATTGATACTGATCTACAATTATGTCTGGTAAGAACAAGGGCATTTAGAAATGGTTGTACAATAAGAAGCTGCTGTATTTTCTAGTGAGATTTGAGTATTGGAATTTGCTTCATGTATAATTAAGAACAATCTCATAATCCCATTGAAAATACAAATAAGATTATCATATGCTGACATTGCAGGCAACAGGGAATCCAATTAAGGAAATACAAAGGTAAAAAAGTTATGAGGAAGTGAGTCCATCAGCCTCAAAGTATAGATTATATTGAGGAATCTTCCAAAGAGGAACCAGATTGGATAGCCTTGCTCAGATTTACATGGTTTAGCTAATATTTTCTGTCAGAGTTTTTAAGGTTATTTCTTTCCTCCAGGAGATAGCGAGTTACATAGTTCCATGAAAATAATATATTTCCATGTGCATGATAGTTTTCTGTGAGAAACAACAATTATTTCCAAGCAATCTATCAAAAATCAAGACACACAAGTAAAGAATTACTGAGTGCAATTCTGTTGTTAATGATTATATGACATGTTGTTTGCCTGGAAACTTGTTGCCATGTGGCCAGCTTATCTACTTTTTTATTGACTTGGAAAATAATGCCCAAATGACTTTTTGATAAGTGTGAGTAAAATCAGAAACAAGACTTCAAAGGTTTTCTTGTCCACAGAGGCTACATAGTTCTATGTTTGAGACCATTTCTCTGTGTTTGTTACATACATGTATATGTATAAGTGTATATGTGTATATATATATATATATATATATATATATATATATAGCATCATATATATTTGCATAGACTGTATTTCTTAAAATAGGAAATGACTCTCAGTGGAAAATTAAGCAAAAACATGAGTTGTCCCTGTAAGCATGATGTTGTAGAAATTAAAATATACAAATAATCAGAAGAGACATAAGAACTACTACCCTCTTCATGTTTGCATTGCAGTTCTTTCCTGCCTGCTCTACTGCTAGCTATCTTCCCTCCAATTCAGCCTTCATGAGACCCTGCAGGTTATTTGAACCTGCAGACTTCTGTTATATTAGACCTATTTCATGGCTCTCTGTTGAGCTCAGTAAAGGCCAAACTTTTTTCTTTCCTTGCAGTGCTAGGAATTAAACCCAGGGCTTCTTGCATGCGAGGCAAGTGCTCTCTCACTGAGCTACATCCCCAGCCCAAGGCCAAATTCTTTAGCATGGCACATAAGGTCACTATCCTCTGGCTTTTGAGGTTCATCTCCCACCATTACCCAACACATGCCCTTTATTCTCATCACACTGAGCCCTTCACAGAGCATGCATATATCTTCACACTTTTGCATAGAATATACTATTTGCAAAGCAGTTCAAATATCTCATCTTCTGAAAAATCTTTTCTAACTCTCCCAGGAAGTGGAGAGATCTCTGTGTATGAGATCTTTACAAGATCAAAATGCTTCTTACAACGCCTCGTTGTTATTTGTCACAGTGGAACTCTTTTCTTTTTATACCTCAGTTGCTGCTAGGACTCCAGAGTTTGAGATTGGAAAACTATGCACCAAATATTATCCCATTTCAGTGGAGGATCTAGATCACAAGTGCTGGAATTACAAAGGAGAGGGGTATGAAGGCTGATTTTGTAAATTCATTACCTACTTCTAGGATAGAAAAGACTTGAAGAGTCAAAGGTGAGGTATGATTTCTCTTTTTTAAGAGTACTGACAATGTGTGCTGTATTTTCTCTTTTCCTATTCACAAGGAGGGAATGGAGGGAACAACTTCCCTCTCAAGTCAAGGAAGAAAGCTTCAACAAGGCCATTTGAGAGAAAACCAGAAGTCCTGTGGGGTGGGGGCAAGTGGATAGTCATTGGTTCTATGCCTGAGAATTCTGAGCACAAAGGACTGAAGCTGGAGCCACCTGCCTGCTGGCAGAACAGAGGGTGATAAGTCTTCACTGGGAATAAGCTGCATTTTAACTCATGCCTGGTAAGAGTGCATGAAGGCTTCTCATTGACCAGATGTGAGTTTCACTAGAGCAAAACGGCATGGAAGCATTTTTGAACCCTGCCCAAGAAGAGAGCCAGAAGAGTAAGCCATGGGTCCTGCAGAGGAGATGTGAATATGGATGGCGAGGCACAAGGGGAGGAATCAGCAGCCAGAAGAAGGCATTCCTTATGTCTCGGGGGCCATTCAGAAGATTCCAGTGGGGTGTCTCTGAGGATCCCTCAACAGCATCCCTAATGCCAGAGAGCTCACAAGGGGACTCCATAGGTAAGACACCTCCAAATGTTTATTTCTGTCCTCCCAGGCACCCATCCTGGAGGAGCCAGAGAGTGTTGGGAGGGGACAGAAGACAGGAGAAGCACAAAGCAGGGAGAGGAGAGGAGAATCTCACTGTGCGCCTTCACCCCACCACATTCTCTCCAGCCTGAGTCAGCCTCAAGCCAGGAGCTGAGGCGCATTAGCTTTGAATGACATTCGGATTGTTAAATACAACTAAAATCAGACTGCATTTCTGACTAGTAGGGATAGAGGGAATTTACACTAAGTGTTCAGAAGACTGTATGGAATCTGCGCAAGTCCTTAGCCATTTCCCATGCAGGAAAGATGTTGTTGCAACTCATAGCCACCCTCTGTACAACAGGGGAAACACTATTGTCAGTGCTTTTCTGCTGTTCATAGGGTTTTCAATGGCAGATTGATTTTTGGGAGAGGGTTGCCAGGTCCTTCTCCCAAGCCTACAGCTTCTGGTGTTCCCAGGCGGTCTCCCATCCAGGTACTAACCAGGCCCGACCCTGCTTAGCTTCCGAGATCTGACGGGATCCAATGCCACAGGGCTATGGCTGCAGGTGTAGGAAAGATACAGTCCATGAAATGGGATTAGACTATTAGCAGAGAGAAAATATAATGTGTTTAAAGACCTACTTGCTTAATGTATCACTGACATTTGTTTGTTAATTTGCTCCCCTTTTATAGTGAGAACTTCTTGAGTACAGAGACCATATATGATACAATCATTACAAACCTGAATTAAGCAGTATCTGTCATATAGTAAATGTTCGTTGCATGAATAAATGAACAAATTAGTTGTCATGTAATGTAGTGATTCAAGTCAACATTTATTAGTTGTGGGTTTTTTGACCAGTTACTTAACCATGTAAGACTTGATTTCCTTACCTTTAAAAGTGGCAAGAAAATAGTACTTAGCTCACGGTATTTATTTAAAGATTGGATGTGTGATAATGTATGTAAAATGCTGAGCCAGTTTAACTACATCTGAAGCCAGATGCCCCTGGATTTCCAACTTGGAAGAGCCAATAACTCCTTTCCCCTGCTCTTATTAGTTTTAGTTAGGTTTCAGTCACTTGTATCGGAAATTGTCCCAACTACTATGACAAGGCAATGATACTATATTTAATTTTGAATTTTAGAAGCATACCACAGTGGGCAGAGCTAGGACTCCATCAAGAATCTAATTTGATGGATAGTGATATTGAGCATTTTCAGGGAAATGCAAATCAAAACTACAACAAGATACCATTTAACACCAGTTTGAATGCCTGTTACCAAAAATAAAGAAGAAAAAACACAAAACAAAACAAACAAACAAACGAACAAACAAACAGAAACCATGCTGGTGAGGATGTGGAGAAAAAGGAACTCCTTCCTATATACTGCTGGTGAGAATGTAAGTTAGTAAAGCCATTATGGAGAACAATATAGAGGTTCCTCCAAAAATTGAAAAGAGATCTACCATATGATCCAGCAATCCTACTTCTGGATATGTATCCATAGGAAATGGAATCCACATACCAAGGTGGTACCTGCATGCACATGTTTATTGTGACACTATTCACAATAGCTAAGATATGGAATCAGCATAGGTGCCCATTAACAGATAAACGAATAAAGAAAATGTGGTATGTACACAATAGGGTATTATTCGGCCATAAAAAAGAATGAAATCTTGTCATTACAGCAAGATGAGTACAATAATGTTAAGCAAAATAAGCCAGACACAAAATATTGCATTTTTTCCCTCTCATATAGAAGCTAAAATATAGTTCACTTGAATAGCGATTACTAGCAGTTGTGAAGAGTGCATGTGTGGGCTGGAGGACAGTGGAAAAGGGGAAATTGGATTTGATTGGTGTATGATATATGCACCAGGGGTTTAGGCTGGGGTTTAGATCAGTTGGTAGAATGCTGCTTTGCGCTCTCTGAGGCCTTGGGTTCCATCTTCAGTGCTGCATAAAATGGGAGTAGGACTTGACAGCCCATTCCTGAAACAATTCTGAAATAATCAGCCACTGAAAACCCTATGAATAGCAGGGAAGCACTGACATAGTGCCAGGCATAGCACAGTGATGGGAAGTGTTTCATTCTGTTGTACATAGGATCGCTATGAGTCAGGCTGGACTTGACGGCACCTGACATCAATAATAATGGTATATGCATGCATGCAACTATCACATTGAACTCCATTAATAACTTTAATTAATACATGTTAATAAGAAAGAATCTAACTTGAAATTATAATTTGCATATTGTTTCTCATTAACTTTATTGGTGATAGATAATGCTTATCCTTTGACTCAAGGCAGACTGGGAACAGAACGGTGTCTGCATTTTCCCTTTGGAGCTTGTTACTTTTCTCATAACAGATGAATTATTTGTAAGCAAAAATTAGAGATAAAAATCAATTCCCATCATCTAAAAAAATATGGTGAGCATATCCCTAGAGTTAGGAGAGCCACAGAGTAATTCATCTACAGAGTGCTACTGGAAGGCAGAGCACACCAGTTCCTTACAAGTCATAGTTCAGGGAACTGATGCATTTATGCTTATAAGTAGAAGTTTTTACTTTAGTATCCAGGGCAACATAGTAAGTCTTTATAAGATATGGCAGATTACTTCATTTTACCTAATAGATAAATTAGTACCCATTAGTGCTGTTTTGAGTGCTTTTGATGTATTACCATAATCCTCTGCAAAGGATTAAGTAGTGCTATTATTTCCATTCACCAGATGAGGAAACTGAGGCACAAAGTTGTTAAGTCAGGGTAGGCACGCAGGCAGTCCAATAATAGCACTAATCATTGTACTACACAGTTCTAGGTTATTAGTCAATTTATGTAAGTGCCCTCTGTTGTATCAGAAAGTCTTAAATCCCCACTGACAAAGGAAGAGATTGGAGTTTAAGGCAAGAAACAAAATTACCCAGATAATTGGGGGAAAAGGGAAAAATCAGTTTCCACATTTTCCGTTTGGACAGTGATAGTTGTGGCCACCTGAATTTTTCTTGTGAAGTTTTAAATGCTATTTTTAAAAGAGGTTCCATTATTATGACCTTCCCAAAGTTAATTATCTTTGTATTGTTGATATAGTTTCAACTACTCATCCAATTATGAAGACAGACTCTTCATCACTGGCTTGTAATTGGCCCCCATCCCTATACTTGTACCTCCGACCTCTTCTTTGTTAACAGAGCCTGCTTATGTGCAGGCAGCATGAGATGATCCCCTGCTCTCAAGGATGGTAAACATGTGGCCTCATTCTGGGAAATGAGATGGAAGGGGAAGTCCTTGTAATGGTCTCTAAGAACCCAAATTATCAGGCCCTCCAATACCTGCTTGAACCTATCTCTTTCAATAGTCTCCTTGGCTCACTTTCCCCCAGACGCACTGGCTTCCACCTGAGCCTTGAATATCCCACAGCTATCCTTCTGAGTGCTGGCTGTTCGCTTTGACAGGAATACTTTCCCCCAGGTAACTCTGCACCTCCTTTAAGACCTTGCTCAAATGTTCCTTTCTTGTGAGATCCTTGGCCATCCCATTTAAATTGACTTCCTGTTTCTACTAACCAGTAAAACCAGTCTGTTTTACTGCTCTATTTTTTCTTTTTTCCATACTGCTCGTCAATTTCTAATACATAGTATAATTAGCTTATTAATTATGTTTGTTTGCTTGTTTATTTATTTATCTCTGCATCCCTGCTAGAATGTATACTTTATAACAGCAGTGATCTTTGTGTATTTTGTTCAGTGATACATCTCATGTACCTAGGAAAGTGTGTGGCATGTATTAGCCATAAAATAAATTTTTGTTCAGTGAATAAACAGATCAATGAATGAGGTTCTAGGAAATATTTTCCCCTCAACAAGAGGAAGAAATAAAGTTGAAACTCTCTGCTCCCATCTCTAGCCTATATTCTTCCTTGGGAGATTCTGGATGAGGACCTGATGTTTGAGCTGTTGTGACTCTCTCATCATTGAGGAAGAACATATAAGATTGTAGTTCTGTCCCAGGGAGATTTCTCTGTGCTAAATTTCTGAACCAACACCAACAAGAGTCTAGCTCCAACTTGTTCCTTGTGAAAAAAATCACTTCTTTTAAAGACAGTATTAGTTAGGAATGCTCTTCCTTGAAGCCAAAAGCATCCTCAACAGACATATGTGATAATTTATTAGGTCATTTGTGGTATAGTGAGAAAGATATTTATTTAATCTTTGCCCCCAGTTCCTGGCATAGGGTTCCTAAAACCCTGAACATTTCCTGAGTGGTAAGGGTGATAGTTTCTATTCCAATGAGGTGACTCTTGTACCATGGATAGTTTCAGGATAGGAGCTGATATTGGAAAGGCCAAGCCTCAGTTAGAAGCTTGGAACTTTCAACTCCACCCCCACCCCTCTGGAGAGGGGAGAGAGGCTGGAGATTGAGTTAATCACTAATGGCCACCATCATGCCTATGTAATGAAAGCTCTAAATGATGGGGCTGGTGAACACATTTAAGTGCTGGGAGGTACTGGGCAGTGGAATGCACAGACAGAGAAGACATGAAGCTCTGCACTCTCCCACCATGCTTTCCCCTGTGTATCTCTTCCATCTGGCTGCTTCTGAGTTGTGTCTTTTTATTAAAAACTGCTAAAGGTGTATAAAATGCTTTCCTGATTTTTGTGAGTCAATCTAACAGATTGCTTAATGTAAGGGTGGTGGTGTGAACCCTTGAGTTTGTAGTCAGCTTAGTGGAAATGTGAGTGACTTAGGCACTCCATTTGTGTCTACCATCAGTTTTGTGGGACTGAATCCTTAAGCTGTAAAGTCTAATGCTAACTTCAGGGGTTAGTAGAATTAAGTCAAATGGTTGGAACAGGTGTCACATATTTGCTGTCAGAAGGAAAAAACCTTTCTCATTTTGTGTCAGAAAACAAGGGATTTTCTAGAACAGCCATGGCTCATGCATGTGAGGTTTGGGAAGAGAATATATGAAAGGGCAGTGGATGAAGAAACTTTGACTCCTTTCTGGCTGCTTTGTCACCCATGATATGAAACTGCAGCTGTGTCCTGCTCAGTTATTAGCAGTAAAAGTTACCAAATGGAATTTAGGGATGGGATAGACTTGCCACCCAAGAATATGTGAGTAAATGCAAAAGACTGGTACTACTAAGCTTGCTATGTAGAATCTCCCCTTGATTATAGTTCTCTTTAATAGCTAAAATAAAATAAAAGCTAGTGCTAGATTAAGTGTTAATGGTTGACCAAGCTTGGATTTGATCAGTCTAGGCTTCAAAGCTACCCACAAAGGGGAAGATTTTGCTGAGACAACAAAAAGTACCTCTAAGGCTTCTGGTCACCAAGAAGGTAGACCACATGAGAGAAAGACAAAACCAAGAAACTGCCTAAGCCAGAGGGTGGGGAGATAGTATGAAGGAGTGGTCCTTTTTTTTTTTTTTTTTTTTTTTTTTGGTAAATACCAGCTTCCTGAAGAACTTTTGCTAAAATGTGTTATGAAATGACTAATTTGGGAACAGTTTTGAATACTGCAGAACGGAAGGGCATGTTTGGGTTACATACAGGACCCATAACTTGCCATTGAATGATTGTAGATGGCTATATGTGATACGGGCTGGGATTTAGCTCAGTGGGTAGAGTGCTGCGCTGCAGTCTCTGAGGACCCCAGTTCAATTCCCAGCACCGCAAAAATGGGAGAAGGACCTGGCAATCCACTCCCAAGGCAATCCCGAAACAGTCAGCCAGTGAAAACCCTATGAGGGTCGCTATGAGTCAGATACCAACTCGACAGCACCTAACAACAACAACAACAATATGTGATACAGACATAGAGGAGTTTATGCCTGAGAAAACAGGCAGCTGTGGCTTGGATAAAATTTGCTGTAAGGTGTGTTTACCTTGAGAAGGGGCTAGTCCAAATCTCGCTAGAAATGCCAGGTGGAACATCTTAGGTGAAGTAGCTGGTGTGCTTCCTATGCAAGCTGTGTGGCACTGCTTTATGGTAGTCAAGTTATTTACCCATAGCATGTGCCTGTTATTCCAGGTCATAGTGACTGTAAGAGGAATTCTCTTATGTGAGCACCTCATGTAATCTTGTTGTTGTTGTTAGGAGCCATTGAGTTGGTGTCTGACTCATAGTGACCCTATGTACTACAAGGCAAAACAGTGCTTCTCTGCTATTCATAGGATTTTTGATGGCTGACTGTTTTTTGAGAGTGGGTTGTCGGGTCCTCCTTCCAAGCCCACAGCACCTGGTGTTCCCAGGCGATCTCCCATCCAAGTACTAACCAGGCCCAACCCTGCTTAGCTTCCAAGATCTGACAGGATGGGACACCACAGTGGTACAGTTGCAGGCCGTGTATCTTACTGCTGTAAAATTGAACAGGCTGGAAAGCCTTACTGGGTTTGCTGTCTCATCTTCTCTATACATGTACTGATATCAAGATCATTTAAACAATTATAAAAAAGTGGGGAGATACAGAGGGGAGAACCAAAGGACTTATCCCAGCAGGGTTCATGACTTTGCTTTGTTATAGAGACATGGGATGACTGTGTCAGGCATTAATACAGTCCAATCAAAGGGGCTGATGCAGCACTATCAAGGTTGGGTGGACCTGTGGGATCTCTGCTGTCCTCCAACATTAAAGGGACCCAAACAAGTTTTCTCTATATACTCCAGTGGAGGAATTGAAAAATCCAGCTAGAATCACCTGGGGCAATGGCTAGGCACGTCTTTGACAAATATGTCAGTGGAGTGGATAAGGGCCTAGGACAGTATACCCAGTTTTATACATCAGGCAATGTGAGTACAGTGCCAGTATCTATGAGCTTTGTAAGGTCTAGAGTAATATTTAAAGATTAGGAAGAAATGATGACCCCAGAATGTGAAAAAACTGAAAAAAAAATGAAATTAGTAAATGTTCATTGGAAGCTACAAAAAGAGTCATTTGAATTAGGTAACTTGTGGTTAGATTGCATTTTATTTCACATGGGATGCAGGTGCATTGTAGTATGCTTTATAATTATGTAGGTGGGGTCTTCCAAAATAAAAATACCTGAAACCTACAAAAGTCTTTAAAAGTCTTTCTTTCTGGAGAGATGTTTAAGATATGAAATATTAAAGGACATCTAACCCATGTGTCTGTCAGTTTATGCTGTGGTGACTTGCATGTTGCTATGATGCTGGAAGCTATGCCACCAGTATTTCAGAAACCAGTAGGGCCACCTATGGTAGACAGGTTTCAGCTGAGCTTCTAGACCAAGATAGACTAGGGAGAAAGACCTGGCAACCCACTCTCAAAACAATTAGCCATCAAAAACTCTCTGAATAGCAGAAAAACACTATCAAATATAGTGCCAGAAAATTAGCCCCCAGGTTGGAAGACATTCAAAAGACTACTGGAGTAGAGCTGCCTCCTCAAAGTAGAGTCAACCTTAATGATAGAAATGGAGTAAAGTCCCTGGGGACTCCCATTTGCTGATGTGACATGACTTAAAATGAGAAGAAACATAGTGGCTAAGGTAACGAGCTCAAACATAAAAAGATCGTGGGCATGGCACAGTGTATGGGAGTGTTTTGTTCTGTTGTTCATAGGGTTGCTATGAGTTGGACCTGACTAAATGGCATCTAACAACAGCAACAACAACAATAACAACAACTAATATTTGGGGTTCAGAGACATCTTCTTGGAAGAGGTCATACTGTGTTGATACTTGAAAAATGAAAGAGAACTAACTAGGTAAGGAAGAGAGTGAGAAGAAGAGATTCTAGGCGGAGGCAATAGCATGAGTAACTAACTTAAAACATATATTGAGCCTGGTGCTGTGGGGCACATCTGTAATCCCAGCTACTCAGGAGGCCAAGGCAGGAGGATGGAGAGTTCTGGGGCAAAGGCCACCTATGCCAACTAAGCAAGACCCTCTCTCAAAATAAAACAATAAAAAAGGGGCTAGGGGTGCAGCTCAGTGGTAGAGCACTTGCCTAGCATGTGCTAGGGTCTGGGTTCAGCCCCTGAGTACTGAAAAACAAAAGCAAAAACCAAACCCTATTGTGTGCTTACTAGGCACAGTACTGGCATTTTAACTGTAGTATATAAAGTTCTACGTGTGGTAACCCTGAGTGGGTATTATTATTATTATTATAGTGTGTAGGTGAGGAAACTGAGGATTAGAGAGGCTAATAAATTACCTAAAATCACAATTTATAAGTGGTGGATCTAAGATGCAAGTCAATGTGGAAGCACATGTCAAGTGCCAAATACTGGTTCTAGAAGCTGGCAGCTATGAGCAAAGTAAAAAATTCCTGCCCACTGTGGAGCTAACACTCTGATACTCTTGTTATAGAAGTGAACCTATGGTGGACTTTTGAGATATTCAGGGAACTAAAAGCTCCTGCATCCCCAAAGAAATCTTGAAAATTTGTTGCCTTAATTCCACATTAGAATTATGGGTGGAGTACATAACAGTCAGAAGAACTAGTAGAATGTTGAGGTTGGCTCCCTGAGTATGTCTAAATATCCTAAAGAACCTTCAAAGCATACTTTAAAAATCTAATGAGCATTTATTTTTATTTCAAAATTTCTCTTATAAATATTTCATCTGTTATGGAAAAAAAAAGTTCCAGGGGGAAAAATTCACACTTCACTGTACTCTATGTCCAAGAAAGCAAAGTGAATTCCTTATCTGCTGTTGATATGCTTAATTTGAGTGGGTCAAGGGAGGTATCATTTAAAATTATATTTTTGTTAAAAAAAAGTCACTTAAAGAAATCAACATGGTATTGAGTGGTCAGAAATCTATGCCCTAGGAATTTTTTTAAAAAGTGTCTGTTTTATAAGAGGAATTCAAAAATACAAGAGTAGGATTTAAGTATTATTGTGAAATATTCTGTAGATTTACTGAAGAGGTTCTTTAAAATTTGTCATTCCTGCATAGCAGGAAGTTACGGTTTTACAATAGTCGACATAATTATTTTGCATTTTTTGTGAGTAGTCATAAAAATACAAGAGAATTTGTGTTCTCTTTTCTAGCTAAATTGCTGAATTAAAACTATATCTGAAAATTAAGGTTCCTTTGTTCAGGTAATAATAATTCTATTTCATAACTGCTGAGCTGATCATGCTTACTGTTTAAATAAATATTCCCAATTAATTATAACTGATATCACTTTAAGTATAAGGAAATTATGATTCAGGAAGATCATAAGACATGAGTGGTGGTTTGGGGACCTGAGCTTGGGAGTTCTGACTACTGATTCTGAGCTGGAGGGTATAGTGGTTAAGAGAATGGCTCAAGTGTCAGTTAGACTTAGGTTGTTCTCCAACTGTATCTTTACAAATTACTTAATTTTTTCAACCCTCAGTTTTTCTTCTGCAAAATGGGGCAATATTACCTTCCTTATAGCTTCGTGGTAAAGAGTAAATGAGATTGCTACAAAATGAAAAATGCTTACTTGGAAAAAAATGCTTACTTGGGATGTACTGTATGTTCAGTGGATGGTTGTTAAGTGTTATTAATAGCAAATAAAGGAGAAAATAAAAATGACATAATAATGTCTTCTTTTTTTGGAAGAAAACAATAGATTAAAACAGTAGTTCTCAACGGGGGCAATTTTGTCCCTCCTGTCATCCCCTACAAGAGGATGTAGACATATTTGCTTGTCATGGGGAGGTACTTACTGGTGGTGTCTAATGAGTAGAAGGCAGGGAAGAGCTTAGACATTTTACAATGTACAGGACAGCCCCATGGCAAGGAATTGTCCGGTCCACATGTCAACATTGTGGGGATTGAGATATTTTGCATTAAAACAACAAAGATTTCAGTGAGTGCACTTTTAATGAACTGGGAAAACACCACTTTTCCAAGCAAAGAATTTGAAAATAAGAAGACGGTGTATTAGTTTTGCTAGCGCAGAACACAAAACCTAAATTTAAGGAAATGATATAGCTTATGTTGCACATATGAACAAAATGATAATCTGGAGTTTCTAATTAGAAAGATAGTTTTTCAGTCTTAGAAACCTTCTTTATGGTTTAATTGTTGTTGTTGTTAGGTGCCATTGAGTCAGATCCAACTCATAGTAACCCTTGTGAAACAGAATGAAATATTCCCAACACTGTGCCATGCCTGGCACTATTGTCAGTTCTTCTCTGCTATTCACAGGGTTTTAAATGGCTAATTGATTTGGGAGTGGGATGCCAGGTCCTTCTCCCACTTGTGGTTTAGAGGGGACTGTTTTCAACACTGACCACTTGCTATTTAATTATTTTAAACATTTTTTCATATAATGACACAGCTTAAGTTCATGAGCAAATGGCTTTAGTTGATTTCCCATCATTCATTGAACATTTTTTTAACAGCCAAGACTTTAGTAACACCAGTAAGATATAATTTAATGAAAAAGATTATAGGAAATTTTATCTAAGTGTAAAAAAGAACATAATTTGTATTTGTTATGATAAAGACCGAATGCAGCATTCTCTGACTTAGAAGACTTCCTTTCATAATGATCTTAGTCTCTCTTCATTTGAATATTTCAAAACTAATTATATTAGAAAAATTGAATCCCATACACAAATTCACTTAGAAGGTATTGATCATGATGAACTAATTTTTTTAGATTTATGATCTGAATAATTTATTATTGTGCAACCCACTTCACATTAGTGGCTTCTGCAAAGTAGTGCAGAAAAACAATCTTTTGGCAACTTCTATTCACATTTGAAGAAGAATTTCCTGTATGTATGTCAAAATCTGTCACCACAGGGCCTAGAGATGTCAGATTATATAATGTGCAAACATAGCATTTATGAAGGGAGATTGTTTTTTAAATGGAAAATATTACAGAAAGATTCATTGCTGTAGTTTTTAAAGCCAAAGCCTTACCACGATGACTGTGCTCTGAACACTGTTCTAGAAGGAGCCTCAAAAGTGTTGGCCACACAATGAACAAGGGGCGGGGCTTGTCTCTCTCTGGTCCTCTCAGGACCAACTTGCTGCCATGGTTGGAGGTAAGAACGGGGTGTGGCATTGAAAGAACTGGGGGCAAGAGCAGGGAGAAGGTGCCATCTACTCATTTACTCCATAGGCATTTATTTTTTCAGTTTTTAAACTTGTAGTGAAATGTTTATAACCAAATTTATATTTATTGGTCAACAAGCCTGTGCCAGGCCCCTCTGTGTGTGCTGGCCACAGAGCAGTGGTGAAAGTAAAAGAGAAGGAGAGAGGAGTGCCAGAGGAGAAAATACTGGGCTTGCCCCTGCTTTCATAAAGTTTACGGGTTAGTGGGGGAAACTATTAATTATCTGAACTAACAATTAGACAAATGACTTGTACTGATTATAAATACAACAACAAAAAGTACAGGGTGATTATGAGAAAGGATAACTGGGGGAACTAATTTAACCCAGGGGTCAGAGGAGGTGACTGGTAGATAGAATCTTGTTCAGTGTGAAAAACCAAAAAACTTCCAACCTCCCTCCCCCTACCCCAAGGCATGGCTCATAGTGGTTCAGCAGCACAATTCAGGTATAAAATAGTCCTAAGTGGGAGGTTCAAGGCCTTTAAAAGACATAGAATCCTATGATAGGTGGCAGATATTTTCATTATTAAGCTAATAATAGAACAAGCAAGAGCTGACAGGATCCTAAACCATCCAGACTGACCTTAGATACAGAGTGACTTTGTGAAAACAGTAGTTGGGAAGTGGGCAAAGAATTGGGAGAGAAGTTTGGAAGAAGTAAAGAGCAAACAAGGTAAACAAGATGAGGTAATGGGCTGAAAAGCGCAAAAGCTCCCAGGGAAAAGTGGGTGTTAAAGTCACAGGAAATGAAGGTGCTAGAAGGCGGCAGGAAGTGGGGCCTTGGGTGGACCTCTGCACAGGATCTGACCTGGACAGGAAGTGAAGAGTATCGTCTAAGGAGAAGGAAGGAGAGGTAGGAGGACAGTGGTGGTTACAAAAACCTTGCTAAAACTTTTATCCTGTTTGGGGTTTAGACAGTTTGGAGCTTCACTGGGAAAGTAATCTGACCTGCTGGGAGGTATTTGTGAGGGACAAGAACAGAAAGAAGATTAGTGTGTGTGGAATTGCTATGGGGCTCTGTCTTATCTGGGCTTTCTTTTTGGTGATATAAGATACTGGCCTTGGATCCAAGTCAGAATATGCAAAGTCATAATTCATCTTCCTCCACCCGCTGGCCTCTGATGATGAAATGATCTGTATGTGACTGTTGGTTGGGGATAAATTTTCGTGTTTTAATAAGGCTAAAGGTTGAGGGGAGGGAAATAGTTAAGTTGTTGGAGACTATACTGATAATTCATTCTTATTTAGACTGGAGAAGGAAAATGATAAAAGAAGCCAAGGAAAACAACATAAAACAACAACAAAAAACTAAAACAAGCAAACCAAAAAACCAAAACCAAAACCAAAACCATAAACAAAGCAAACAGCAACAGCAAAGCAAACAGACCTCAGACCACCAAAACAATAGTAACAGCAAAACCCCAAAACAAATAAAAACCAAACCAAAACAAAACACTCCACTGGGGGTAAATGAGGGGGAAGCACACACTGAAAAGTTAAGATGAAGAGAGAAGGTATACGCATATAAACTTTTTTTAAAAAGCTCGCCGTAAACAATGTAGTATAAGGGAAGATGGAATGAGATATAAAAATAAAAACAGCATTAAGTTAAAAGTGATGATTATAGGAGCCAAAATAGGAGATGAATTTTGAAAGGATCTAGTTAACTTTAGAGACTTGAGAGGGTCCTTTAAACATTTCTTTTTAGGAGACGGTAGGGCTTTACATCTTTTAGGGATTAACAAGATTCTAAATGCATATGTCTTAAATACACAGAAACACACTTTCTTTTTTCATCTTTTCCTGTGGAAGGAGTCAAGACTAGGAGATGTGTTGTTGGCTGTCATTTGGAGGATAACTCCTAGTACGTTTTATTTTGCTGTTAAAAGCTCTTGAGAACAGTCAGCAAATAGAAATTGGTCTACAGAAATAACAAGGCTTCCTGGAACTTAAGAGGAAGGAAATGGGTGGTTTCTTTAATTACTATAATATTTCTTTGTGTATGTGTTATAACTAAAGATAGACATTTGGCTAATGTCCTCAGGAGGGAAGGTGAATTTGGAAATGTATGAATTCTGAAGCTATATACAGTTGAGTTGAGTTTACTAGGTTGAGACAATATTGCTCTATGTTTTTAATATCCTGACTAGATCAGAGTGGACTGCAGTTTGTTCTCTGATAGTTAATCAGTTTAAATTCAAGGACATTATTATTTACATAAGGAGAGCTAATGACTTTAATGTAGGCAAGAAAGCTTATTTATCAAAAAGATGTGATTGATGGCAGAGTGAGTGTTGATAGGGACTTAATTAATTGATTTGCTAATTTTTCTTTTCTGCTGGGTGTTAGAGTACTTTTACTAATGAGCAGCAGAAATGAGAATGCTGCCTTCAAGCTGTTTTAACATAGTTGTAAGCCATGGCTTCTTGGCCATTTTTAGGTGTTTTGGGGTCCTTTATACTGAAGTTGTGGAATTTATGAAGATGAAGAACTAAATATCTTCCTACATGTGTATTTATTTGTGAACTGTGTGACTTACCTCAGGTCTGGGCTTAAAAGACATTCAATGAAGTTGAAAATAAATTAGATGATAGCTTTGAATTTAAATAAAAATTAAAAACATGTCCACAGCAGTGCCCTGTATTTCTTTCTTTAGGCTGCTTGAAGACACTAACTGGTAAGGGATATATCCATGCTCATCCGTGTGAGAGGAGCTGAGGCAGTGACTAGAAGGCCCACTCTTTTTGTCCAGCGGGCCTGTAAACCTGCATTTCTTCTGTATTTGAAAGTCATAGGTCATGCAGAACATGAGACAGTCCCCAAAGTTGCTAGGTCCCAAACATCAGTAGGACTCTTGCTCAGAAGCAACAACTAGTTTAGCAGCCTGATGATGGAAAATGTGGCTCCGGAAATCTGGCTGAGTTCTAACCTAGCTCTGCCTTTTACTAGCTCTGAATCTCCTATCATGTTAACTACGTGCCTTCCCTACTCTTGGCACACAATAAGGTCAGCTCTTACTCATCAGCTCCCTAACATGTACCCAGTAGCAAGATATGATCTTTGAGGAGCTACAGAATTTACTAGACCAATAGCAATGTGTGTATTCTAAAATGGTGCTTCTCAGCTGGGGGTGAAGGTGCACACTTGTAATCTCAGTGACTCAGGAGGTGAAGGCAGGAGGATCACAAGTTTGAGGGTAGAGGTAGCCTGCACAACTTAGCAAGACCCTGACTCAAAAAAGGAAAAAATGAGCTGGGGAGGTGCAGCTCAGTGGTAGACCTCTTGTAAAGCATGTGTGAGGCCCTGGGTTCAACCCCCTACTCCTGTGAAAAAAATAAAAAGTATTTCTCAGACCTCAGTCAGCTTATGAATCTCCTGGGAATCTTATTAAAATGGAGATTCTCACTTGGGTCTGGGATGGGGCCAGAGTCTGCATTTCATGCAAACTCTTGATGCCAGTGCTGCTATCTATGGGCCACATGTTGAGCAGCAAGGTTCTAAAGTATCTTGGGGAGAGGACGTCTCAATAAATCAAACAGTCACACATTTATTGCCTTTCTACTATAAACCTGAAGTTATAGAGCTAGGGTAACAGAGGTTCCATATAAAGAGCATAGAATTTGGATTCTTCACAGAAGGAGGTTCCATCTGCTTTGCCACTTTTATCTGAGAGAGAAAGAGAGAGGGAGAAAGAGAGAGAAAGAGGGCTCATACACATGTTCATACTTAACTATATTTCTCAGAAGGAAAAGGTGAAGAAATATTTCTTATGTGTATTTATTCAGGGGAAAAAAGGGCCATTTTGAGTCCTCCAAATACTTTTAGAGGAGATATTGTAACGAAATAAGGGGAAGAAATGTGGCCTCATTTTTGGATGAGGGGTGTAAGCCCTGTATGTCTCCAAACTAGGAAGAACTGTGTGTATTTGAGTGTTTCTGTGTGTGTACCATTGTGTGTGTGGATGTGTGAGCTAGGAAGTGTGTCAGCCTTGGTAGGCAATTACTTTCTTAAATATCACTGGAGAAGAGGAATCTAATATTTCCCTCCATGAGGATTAAAGCCCTAAGTTAAGGGGTGGGGGTTCTTAAGGCAGCCTTAACTGGGAACTTTGCATATTATAGGCAGAAGATGTTATTTGAATATAGTCATTGAGAGAAGAGATTCCTCATTATCCACTTAAAATACTTCCCCGCTGCAGCATGGTGTTGTACGGAAGCCAAAGCAATTGGCTCTGTATTTGGCCAGCTGATTTAGCAAGAAATTTTGCAAATTATGCAGTCCTTACAGATGGTGCTGTTGGGTTTGTTAGAATGTTTTAAAACACTGACACACTTGACCATGAACTGAATTTTTAGTCTCTTAGACCTACCTCCAGCTAATCTTAGACTATCTCCATTACGGCTCAAGACAAGGAACTGACCTTTCCTGCCACCTTATGATAAATGATTTCCTTTAAAAACCACGCATATAATAAAACAACTTGATGGCAAACTTGGCCAGGGGATGTCCTGGAACTTTCTGGGTATCTTTGCTTAACTCTGAGTTGTTTGAGTCACATTTTTCCATGGTTCTGGATTGAGTTTCTGGTGCTTTGCCTGGTGGCCAAGGAGAAGCCAGAATCTCTAGGAGGGATGACAAGAGTGCTCTGCCTGTGTGAAGTGTAAACCCTTGAGAAGCTGTGACAAGGATCTGTGCCAGAATGCATACAGAAAGAGAACAGCTGGTGGCTGAGGTTTCTAAATTTGCCCCTCAGAAACTATCAGAAAATTCAACGTATTGTATCATCTTCCCAGGCCCAATTCTTACTCAGATCTTTGCAATGGGAACTGGTCTAGATCTTTGTCATTGACTGCTTGCTTGTTTTCTTGGTTTCTATTTGAATCACCACCTTTGTCTGTCTTCCTCAGTGCCCTTTTGGTTGTGCTTATTTTGGCTTTATGTAAGCAGCATCTCTGGATGCATGAATGAAGCAGATAAAATTCCCCAGGGTGACTGATCTGCCCTTCACCTATTTTTAGTACTGCAAAGAATTTACCCTAGCCCACAGCATAACTCAATCACTATAAGCCAGTGAGCAAATGCCTCAGGGAGGCCTTTGGTATAGGCTTAGCTTAAAGGCACATGATTCAATCATTGATTATTCAAGACACTTCATACTTAGGTTTCTATAATCACCAGACTGCCACTGTCAACTACACATTCAGCTCTGGCTCCTAATTTTGTGTTGGAAACTGCATGGAGCCTATTCTCTCTCTCTCTCTCTCTTTCTCTTTGAATGCAAAAATGGCAACAAGGAACTGTGTAGGGCCCACTAAAGGACTGATGACAGCCAATTTTCTCTCTCAGTCAAATGATCTTTCTTAGGAGAACCCATCACCTGTGGTTTGAACTGTTTGACCCTTGTAGATCTTCCAACCCTTCCATCCCCAGGAAGCCTCCATAAGGTGAGATCAGTGTGTCTTATCACCTGCTATGTTGGTGTCCCTCTAGAATTCTTAGGTTGGAACCTAATACCCAATGTAATGGTGTTAAAAGAGGTGGGGTCTTTGGAAAAGTGATTTGGTCAGGAGAGCTGCCCTCATGAATTGGATTAGTGCTCTTATAAAAAATTTTTAAGTGAGCTGCCATGCCCTTCCACCATGTGAAGACACAGCAAGATGGCACCAGCTTTGAAGGAGAGAGCAAGCCCTTGCCAGACACTGAAACTTCTGGTAACATGATCTTAGACTCCCGAGCCTCTAGAACTGTGAGCAATAAACTTATATTATTTATAAGTTACCTTGCTTGAGGTATTTTGTTACAGAAGCCCGAACAGACTAAGTCTGTTTAGCATAGGGCCTGAGCTTTTCTCATCGGATGAGTTAGAAGGAAGCTTCCATTCATTTGTTCACTGACTAATTATTTCACTCAACAAATGTTCATTGATGAACATCAATATTACAACTAGTGGAAGGCCTAGAATGATGTTTGTTAGCTTTGATAGAAATACTTGTTTATCACCTACGAGTTGGCTACAAGAGCACCCTTCTTCTTGGGTGCATGCGCTTCAGAGGTTGTTAACTCTGCTTTCCTATCCAAATTTGCTCATTTCCTTTGCCTCTACAGGGTCAGTACTACTTCTCCTACTTCTGAATAGCACTAGTTTCTGTTATTAGTTTCTTTCATTCAAGGCCAAACTGGAGGTTAAGGAGAAAGTTGTCCTATGAGGTGACTTGTGATGGTTTTGTGATGTGTCCACTTGCCTAAGATAAGTGCCATCCTCCAGAATTCCTTTTCTAGCATGGCCTACAGAGAGGTTCTTCTGCAAAAATTAGAGACTATAAGGAAGAAGGAAGCTGTTTGCAGCCCCTCTCCTTTAATCAAACTCAAATCTAGGTGCTGCTGTGGTGGGATTTTGGGACTTTAAAGTCTCTAATCAGTTAAATTTAAATTAGTCAAGAAGGGTATTATTCTAGATGACTAGATCAGTTGAGAAAAATTTTTATAGAGGTTCTAGACCCTCCCTGTTACCAGAGACTCCAAGCAGCATAGGAGAAGGGAAGTTGGAGAACCTTTCTACATTTGGAGACAAAACTCACATTGTCCTTGCTGATCTGCTGGTTTGTTCCATTGATAGGATACAGCAACTGGACTTATAAAGGCTCTACTTTCCAGAAGGAGCTACCTTCAGTTTCACTGGTTCTTGGGCCAAGGCAATGTGTTCTGCTCTGGGATAAAGAGCCCTGGCTTCTGCAGGATCCCCTCCTCAGTAATCACGTCCTTATGGGATTTCAGCCTGCTTGTGATCTTCCCTTCTGCACTGCCTGCCCTGGGAGTGCCATGCCTGCTTAGCCAGCTCCTACAGTTGTGTAAGAAAATTTGTTGTGGAAAAGAAAAAAATTTAGAGAGCTCTTTCTCATTCTATCTGTCTGGTTGAACCTTGACTGATACATCATGAAGATAAGCAGTTTGAAACCTACATGGCCACTACTGTTTATTCATTCATCACTTATAATTGTGCTGGAATTAACAACATAGCAATAGGCAGGCATGGCCCTACCCTTGGACAATAGATCTTCTAGCAAGAAAGCAGATTGTTATACCATATTGACAAGGACGATAAGGTTGGCAGGGGCTTGTTAAAAGCTATAACTGGGAAACCCTGTTTACACTGAGGTATCAGAGAAAAGAAGTAAGGCCTCCAAAGAAAGAGTGAGCAAGCATGACAAGGGAACAGGGCTCAGGTAGTCCTGCAGAGTCGTTCCTCATGGTGGTAATGGGGATAAGGTTGGGAGGTAGCCTAGAGGAGCTATGCAAGCTAAGATATTGATGTCTGACTGCACCCCAAAGGATGAATATTTTTGTTTATAAATCTGCCTGCTTTGGAACTCTGTGTTTTGATTTTACAGCATCCCAATGTGGTCTCATCTTGGGCCTTTAAAGGTCCCCAATGTTAGTGGTTTGCTCCTGTCACATCCCTGGTTCTTCCCAGCACTTGCCTACCATGGTCCTGTGTCCTCTACATCCCCTTTGGGGTGTGTAAGCATCAACTGGCTACAGTCAGACTATTTTTAAGCCACTCTCCTGCTTTATGCTTTGAATTCTCACCTGTTGAGAGGAAGAAAGCAAAACCTGCACCTTTCACATTAATTTGCCTAGCAGTTTGCCTCACCATTTATTTTTGGCTCTATGAAGACTCTCAGAGAAGGCTTCCAGAGGCTGGGTGGGTCTCCAGACTCATTATTTCTGGCCTCTGTCACCACCTGAGGTGCGGGGCTCAACCCTTCCTCAGGCTATTAACCCTACCTGACTGCCGAAGTTTCTGCTGCTCTCAGGTTGCTCTTAATTAAGTAATGGAGCCACATGCCACCCTTGAAAAGTGGGGCAGTAAATACCATCAATCAATTCCACGGGCTAGTGGGATAGGAAATACTGAAGCAGAGAAGCTAGAAGGTATATGACAAAACCAATCGCAAATGTGAGTTGAGTTGAACAGTGGGAGCTTAAATTCAGTTTTTTACAAGATCTGCTTTTTAGGGCTCCCTATAGCTGTCTGTGGGAAAGCAGCCAGGTGTAGAGGTAGAGGTAAATTTGAAAACCAAACTGGTTTGGGCTGGAAGTCAGGTTCCACCGTAGTCTGTTTCTTTATCTGTGCAATGGGAATAATATCATCTACCTGTTGGATAGGGCTGGGGTTTAGCTCAGTTGGTAGAATGCTGCTCTGCACTCTCTGAGGCCCTGGGTTTGATCCCCTGCACTGCAAAAATGGGAGAAGGACCTGGCAGCTTGGTATAATCCCAAAACAATCTGCTGTGGAAAATGCTATGAATAGCAGACTGACATAGTGCCAGGCATGGCACAGTGTCAGGGAGTATTTCTTTCTGTTGTACATAGGGTCACTATGAGCCAGACCTGACTTAAGTCGTACCAGACTTGATGGCACCTAACAACAACAACCTGTCAGATAAGAAGAACAAAGCAGCTATCTTGGTGCTAGGCCCATAGATCGGGCTTAGGAAATTTTGGGTATTAAGCCTTGTGATCTTGAACAAGGTCACTTTTATAGAGACAGAGGGAAAGGGTTTAACTGCCACTTACTCTGCAATTTTCCCTCCTTTACCAGTGAGTGAAAGTTAGAGGCATCATTTTCTTTAAGGACCATATCTAGTCTCTCACAGTCTGCATGAGAAGTCATGCTAGACAGTCGGGTTCCTGGGTTGGGAGGATACTCAGAAATTTGCCCGTACATTTAAAAGTGAACTGGATCTGGGCATGGTGGTGCATGCCTGCGTTCCCCACAACTCAGGAGGTGGAAGCAGGAGGTTCCAAGTTTGAAGCCAGAAGCAGCCTACATAATTTATCAAGACCCTGTCTCAGATAAAAAATAAAAAATAGTCTGAGAGTGCAGCTCAGTGGTAGAGTCCTTGCAAAGTATGTGCAAGGCCCTTGACCCCCAGTACCACACACACACACACACACACACACACACACACACACACACACACACACAGAGTAAATTGGAGAGCCAGGTATGGTGACACATGCCTATAACCCCAGCTACTGAGAAGGGTGAGAAAGGAAGATCACAAGTTTGAGGCTAGAGGCAGCCTGTGCAACTTAATGAAACTATCTCAAAATAAAATGTAAAAAAGGGGCTGGGGTTGCAACTCAGTGGTACAGCATTTGCATAGCATGTGCCAGGCCATGGGCTCAACCCCCACGTACTGCAAACGAAACAAAACAAAAACAGGTAAACAAACAATGAAAATGAAAAAATTTAGCAGTAGATAGTGGGGGTGGCTGTACAACATTGTGAATGTAATTAATACCATTGAGTTGTAACTTAAAAGGGTCAAAATGATAAGTTATGTAATGTACATTTTACCACTGTAGAAAATAAAAAAGAAGAAGCAATTGGAGAGAGGCCTACTGGCTATGTCTGGCTAGCCCCTCCTCCTACTCCCAAATGTAGGCTAGCTCAGTAATAACTCAACCCACTTAAGAACTGTATGGCGACCATTTTTTTTTTCTTTTATTTTCTGTATGGGACTACTGTTGCTGATTCCAGAAGGTGAGTTAGGAGAGTCTGTGTATAGCCTCTTCATTCTCCAGATGAGGCATTGGAGATGCTGAAAGTATGATTTACTAAAGACCATGTAGTACCTAAATACCCACAAAGCAGGCCATGGCTATTGCACCAAGCAATGCTGGTCACTGGAGCATCTGGAACAATTGAGGCAGTCTGGGTGCTGAAATGAGGCCTTTCTTCCATCCTTATACCAGGTGCTTGGTCCTTGTTCTAAGGTGCTCAAGTCCTAAAACTGTACAAGGCAGGCCTAGGGTGTTGGGTTTGATTCACAGGTGAGTAAGTGTGGACAGTGAGTGATAACTGGATGATTCCATAGCTTGATCATGGCTCCTTCTGTCCTGCTGTCTGAATTGCATCACCAACCCTCTAGCCAGCCACTCTTTTGTGTTAGAGACTTTGCATATGCTGTTCCCTCTATGTTCATCCCCTTCCCTGAAACGATAATTCCTATTCATTCTGTCAGGTTCTGAGTGAAACATCTTTATTCAGAAAGCTTTCCTGTCCTCTCAGGCTCGGTTAGCTCAGCATATTGTACAAGTTGTTAGTAACCTGGACTTCTCTGTAAGTCTCATCAAGTTTATAGTTACTTGTATAATGTCTGTGTTCCATGGAGGTGTGCAGGGTCTTGGTCTGTCCTGACCACCACTGTTTCTCAAGAAAGCAGCATAGGATCTGGCACATTGATGTTCATTAAAGAAAATAAATTAACCTTGACTCCTTGTGAGGTGAAGAATGGAGAGGATATGGCTTTACTTGTATTAACACGAGACAGAGGCTGGAGGAAGTAGGGCAGACACTGCCTTTATTCTATATAGACTAATCCAGGCACTGGCTGGTATTCCAAAGAAATGTACAAATGAGCAGGGTAGAGGGTCTCAGCCAACTGCCCACATTTGCACTATAGGAGTATGAGAATAAATAGTAAATCAGCAGCAGAGGGAATAGAGGTGTGACACAAAGCAATGCTTTCTGGTATGATATTAAGGATTGTTAAAAATGGGTCGGACAATAGAGGAAGGTTGTGGAAACACCTCCCCCAGGGGCTTCAGAAAAGAGGCCCGAGTTCCATTTCAGTGGGCTATTTTAGGCCTACCCCAGGCAGCAGAGTAGACTAGACATCCTTTTAGGGTCTGATTGTTCCCTTCCTCTGACCCATAATAAATGAAGCTGTACTCTTGTTGCCAATAAACACGCAGGCACACATATAAATGCACAATGCTTCTGGCCAGTCTTGCTGTAAAGGTTGCAAGTGTGTTTTCCACTAAATGTTCTGAATTTACCTTTGTTTAGAAAATTACCTCAGTCTTTAAGCATGGCAAATCTTTTTCTATAAAGGACTTTTGCTATATTTCAAAGTGTGAACTGCAAATGCATACCAATTTACCTCTCATATTGTATTCTCCACAAAACAAGTGGAGAATACAAGGCTAGGCTAGAGGATGGAGAGAAACAAACAAACAAACAACTATGCTACTTCCCTGCATACAAACAGAACTATCTGAACATTGTTGTGTGTGCTAATCCCAATGAGGAGGTGGTACACATTTCCTCTTTCTCCTACTAAAAAATGAGGGAAAAGAATGGTCTCAAATATGCAAATGAATCTAATTTAATTAACTTTTATGACCGAAGCTCCTTTGAGATAGCCATGGGAGCCAATTAGATTCCATTAAAATTCGATTATTTCCCCAAAGCTTCAATGAGATACCTTGTCTTCTCCAAGAAACAACAGCAACAATAGCACATGGAAAAAGATCTAATCTGAAACAATGAAAAAGAGTAGGTTGCTGCAGTACTCTGCTTTTTGGTGCCCCAGAAGCTGCTTACACAGTCGTCTGCTCTAGTTTGTCACCCCTGAGCCTGGTGCTGCAAGCAGCAGGGTGAAATCATTCCAGGTCAGTCGTGTAACTGCTGACCCAGAGTTCAGGATAAACACAAATGATGAAAAGTAAAAGCAATGATATTTCATATTTCTGAGCAGAAACACAAGCCTCACAGGGCTGGGGGAATTGCTTTGACCTCAGGCCACAGATGAAAAGAAACGTATTCCATTTATTCCATAGCTGCCCATGTTGTAAAAGTCTTTACTTTTTTCCTCTTGATTACAAATGTAGTACACATTTATTGTAAGCAAAACGCAAACCAAAAACAAAACCAGAGTGGCTAAAAGATGTTGCGTGTGTCTAGGAAGAACCTACAAGGCTCTTTGCCAGTGGTGTCCTTTTCCCTTAGTGGGTACATTTTTAAAGGACTTTGTATGTTGGGGTGAGGTGTGAGTGATGACTTTGTAGAGTGGCAGGATCACATTCCAGCACCTTTCTTTTCTTTTTTCTCCAATTTTTTTTATTAGAAATTTTTAATGTACATCTTAATGTGATTCATTTTGACATGCTTTTCATTGTGACATTTCCATATATGCATTTTGATAAACATTATTCATATAGGTTACCCCTTACCCTCCCCTATGCTTCCCCCACTCCCACCCTTCCCATCTAAGTTTCCCATCTAAGTCTTCTCTATCTTTTACTTAGTAGTATTTTTCATGTCCTTGGGTTCCAGTTCTGTTTAAGATAGAAACTTTTCCTGTAGTGGTCTTTGTTTTTCCCTTGTTAGAACAATTACATGCCATTTCTAGTCCATTTATATTAACATCATTCTTATCTCCCCTCCCCTTTTATTATGATCCAGCCTTTGAATAGGATTTTTCCTTCTTGAAATTTTGAATCAGCTCCCTCATATGAGTGAGAACATGTGTTGTTTCTCTTTCTGAGTTCGTGTTCGTTCACTCAAAATAATTTTCTCTAATTCCATCCATTTTGCTGCGAATGACCTTATTTCATTTTTCTTGATTGCTGAGTAGTATTCCATTGTGTATATATACCATCGTTTTTTTATCCATTCTTCTGTTGAAGGGCACTTTGGTTGATTCCATATCCTTGCTATTGTGAAAAGTGCTGCATTGAACATGGAGATGCAGGTGTCTCTGTGGTATGATGATCCATCTCCCTTTGGGTAAATTCCCAATAGTGTTATAGCTGGGTCATATGGTAGATCTATTTTTAGTTTTTTGAGGTACCTCCATATTGATTTCCACAGTGGTTGCACCAATTTAC
>VMDO01026319.1:0-26899 GCA_007922755.1 Pedetes capensis | reverse complement strand
TATTCAGTCTCCATGAGTTTGTAAAGTTTCTGGAATTATTCATGCTCTTGAGCTCCAATTTTATCCCATTATGATCTGATAAGGAACAGGGGATAATTTGTATATTCTTGAACTTGTTGAGGGAGTTCTTATGGACTAGCATATGGTCTATTTTAGAAAACGTACCATGTCGAGCTGAGAAGAATGTGTATTCCTCATCATGTGGATGAAATATTCTGTATATATCTGTAAGATCCAGCTGGTTTGGGGTGGGGATTAGATTTGACCTTTCTCTGTTGATTTTTTGTTTTGATGACCTGTCTCTTGACACAAGTGGGGTATTGAAGTCCCCCATCATTATTGATTCTGGACCAATAAAGTTCTTTATATTCCATAAGGTTTGTCTTATAAAGCTAGGAGCTCCTACGTTTGGGGCATATATATTAAGGAGCGTTATTGATTCTTGATCGATTGTTCCTTGTATTAAAATGTAGTGACCATCCTTATCTCTTCTAATTAGTTTTGGAGTGAAATTTAATCTATCTGAAATTAAAATTGCCACACCTGCTTTCTTTTGTTCCCCCCCTGCTCGGTATACATTTTTCCAGCCCTTAACTCTCAGTTTATTCCCGTCTTTGTGGGTTAGATGAGTTTCTTGAATACTGCATATTGATGGTTTGTGTTTTTTCATCCAATTAGCCAATCTCTGTCTCTTAATTGGTGAGTTAAGACCATTTACATTAATAGAGATTATTGAGGAGCATTTATTGTCATTTATCCAATCATTACCTGTTACTGATTTATGATTCATGTTTGCTTTGGACCTTTCTTGTGTTGGACTCATCTCCGTTAATCAGTTCTTTGATTTCCTTTGTAGGGTTGTCTTGACTCTTCTGTATGTGGTATTTGATTTATTATCCTCTCCAGTGCTGGTTTGGTTGTTGCATAGCGTTTAAAAGCTTCAATGTCATTAAATGTCTTATATTCCTCATCTATTATCAACGATAATTTTGCTGGATATATTAGTCTAGGCTGGAGATTGTTTTTTCTTACTATTTGAATCACCTGTGACCATTCCTTTCTAGCTTTCAGTGTTGATATGGAAAAGTCTGCAGTAATTTTTATTGGCTGTTTTTATAAGTAATAAGGGACTTCTGTTTTGCTGCTTGCAGGATGGCGTCTCTGGTATCTAGTGATAGAAATCGAGCTACGATGTGTCTCAAAGATGATCTATTTAAATCAGCGTTCCTGGGAGTCCTGAAAGTCTCAGTGGTGTATGTATCCATTTCCTTTGCTGTCTTTGGGAAATTTTCCTTGAGGATATCATTTACTAGGTTGTGAAGGCCTCCAGTGATTCTTTCTTCTCGTTCAGGAATACCCATAATTCTTATGTTTCTTCTTTTCACTCTATCTGAGTTCTCTTGGAAATCTTTTTATCAAACTTTTATCATTGATTCCATTTCTAGTTGCTCGTGTTTCAGCTTGTTTATGTCATCTTCTGCCTCAGGGATCCTTTGCTCTGATTCATCCAGTCTTGAAGAGAAGGATTCTTTAGCCGTGTTCAATTCTGATAATTTGGATTGAGTATCAAGCAAAGTGGCTTGATTTTTCTTAATCACTTCTAACTGGGATGACAGAGCAGCTTCCAAATTAGAAACTTTCTTTCAATTATCTCCATTGTATTTTTAGTATTTGTCTTTATTTCTCTTAGCATGCTTATAACCATGACTCTGAACTCCGACTCAGATATCTCTAGTAAATGCGAGTCTTTTGTGTTTGTATGATCTGTGAAGCCTTCAGCTCCATCCTGCCCCCTTGTGGTTTTTATCGTTTTATTTGATTTTCCCATAGCAGGGTCCGGAAAACAGAATCTGCCAGTCCGACTCCAGGGGGGTAAGAGTTAGGGAGGCGATAGATTCTGTTTCTCTTCTGTGGGGTAAGAAATAGGGGGGATCTAGGAACTGCAGACTGTGTCCCGCAGGTGTGGTGAGAGTGTGCTGCCAAGGTTGCACTCCGTGTTGGGTCCGGGCCCGTGGGTGCATGTGCGCGAAATCCCCTTCAAGTCTCTGGGATTCAACCGCTCCCTGTGTGATGGCAAAATGGCAGAGGTCCCGCTGCTGGCCACTGTGTAGCTCCTCTGAAGCCTAATCCTTGATTTCAGTGTACGCCTAGTTTCATTCTCTATCTCTCAAACTAAGTTATCTCTGTTTCTATTTATTCAATTTGACTTTTAAATCCCTAATCGAGGCTTCTTATTGCTCCGGAACAGAAGGTGTGTGTTATCTGTCTGCCATCTTGACTCCGCCCCCCATGTTTTTACTTTTTGAGACAGGGTCTCACTAAGTTAAGCAGACTGCCTGTAGTCTCAAACTTTTTTAAACATATATTCTAGTTAGTTTCTTATTAGCAAACCTGTAACATTTTGCTCCGTGTTTTCCTAACATTGCTTCCAATTTTACTCTTTGCGACCAAAAATTAAAGCAAGGCTCATTACTTATTTTCTTGCCTTATTTACCTACTAATAGATTTTAAATGCCATCAGCTGTGTTCAAATTTTTCACATGAAGTTCATATGTCCCCACTTTTAACACTTAAAGGTATAAGTATATACCTTTTTGATATAAGATGTAAAATTTAAACATATACAAAATAAACGGAACATTATAATGAAACAGTATTCACTTGTTATCCATGTTCAATGATTATTAATATTCTGCTATTTTTGTTTTACCTATACTTTCTCCCACTCCCTACCTTCACTCAATTATTACATTATATCTTTAAAGGATAAAATTTGTATGTTCTAAAATGCATATGACTTAGTTATAAAGTTTTGAAAAATGAATTAAAACATGTAACCCACAAGCTACAGAATATCTCTATCACCTAACAATTTTTTATCATTATTGAGATATTCACAAGTATGTAGTTCATGCATTTAAAACATAACATTTTAATGGTTTTGGTATATTCACATAGTTTTACAATCATTACTAGATCAACTTGAGAATATTTTTGTCTCCCTCAAAACAACTCATATGTTCATTAGAAGTCTCTCTCCATTCTCCCTCCCCAATTCTACCTTGAGTTATAGGCAACCACTAAACTACTTCCTGTCTTTATAGATTTGCCTATTCTAGACACTTCTTATAAATAGAATCATAGCATATGCCCTTTTGTGACTGTCTTCTAACATTTAGCATAATGTTTTCAAGGTTCATCCATAGCACAGCATGTATGAGTATTTCAGTACTTTTTATTGTCAAACACTAATCCATTGTATGGATTTGCCACATTTTATTTACCCATTTATCAGTAAGTAGATTTTGGAATTTTGTCTGCTTTTTAGCTATTACGAGGCTGGGGTTTAGCTCATTTGGTAGAGTATTGTTCTGCACTCTCTGAGGCCCTGGTTTCGACCCCCAGCACTGTAGAAAATGGGAGAAGGACCTGACAGCCCACTCCCAAAACAATCAGCCACTAAAAACCTATTAATAGTAGAGAAACACTGATACAGTGCCAGGTATGGCACAGTGTTGGGGAGTATTTCGTTCTGTTGTACATAGGGTCACAATGAGTTGAACTTGACTCAAAGACACCTAACAACAACAATTTTTGGAGTACCTAATATGTATTTTGCTTTAAATTTAAACTTATAGTAAAACAAAAGAAGTCATGGAAACAATTATGACAAACTTATAACTACAGTATAACTGGCTTCTGGTTAATGGCATATTGACCAGACAATGCCTTGGGTATGGATTAAAATAATTTTCCTAAAAATAAATCAAGATGGGGAAGGAGAGGCACAAGAGGATAAGGAGGAAGTTATGTGAGCAATGTACAATGGAACACATATATGGAAATGTCACAATGAAATGCATGTCAGAATGAAACTCATTAAGTTGTACATTTAAAATTTCCAATAAAATATAAAAATAAATCAAGATATTGTCCAACAATGCATCCTGAATTGTTAGAGCTTTCATCCCTCACCTTACTTAGCATCTGCTAAAGATACAGTGATTTTTGTTTCATTGTGTGGGAAGAGAAAAATACACAACAGACTTGCTATAACTTTTCTGTACTTTTCACTAGAGTTAGAAAAAAATCTTACATCTTAGAAAGGCTCTAATAGAATATTTGAGGCTGGAAGAGTTCTAATATTTACATTGAAAATGACCCCATTTTCCTCCAAGGACAAAATCAGGCTATAAAAGGCCTCTTCCCTGAGCTTTGCCCAGGCCATGGTCATGGGACCATCAGCTATAATGAGGGCTGTGTGGCAAAGTCCCCATGCATTGTACTGAATACTTATCCCAACAAAGTGTCTGTAGACATAATGAATCTAACAGCCACATTAGAATTACAGGCTGTAAAAAATATTGCAGTATGAATTATTTGTTAAGAAATAAAAGATGTATTATAATTTGCCAAGAAACAACTATCTAATGTGTGTTTCCTTTTGTAAAAAAATGTGCTTGCGTGCAAAATATTTCGAAAGTAAATTATCTATTACTATTGCTTGCTTGCTAATTGTCAGTAATAATCCCTTTCAATTACTATGATGAAGTAGGTCAGCCAATTTTTAGTGCTTATGAAACTTGCAATTTAGAGCAAGGCAGCATATCAGCAAGTTAGATTTTAATATGATTGAGCAAATAGGCTTCCTTTCAGTCTGCTTAACCCTAAGCATGAATCCAGACCTGCTGTAATATCCAAAAGTAATTATACTTAATTTTATTTATATTAGTTTATAACTATTTGGAATGATAGCCCAGTTTCAATCCTTTTTATTTTTATTTTTTAATTAATAGATTCTACTTTTTTGTGTGTTTACAGAAAAATTAAGAAATTATTTACCTCCCACATACACATTTCTCTCCACTCACCACTTTTATTTTCCTAAACTTTTCTTCTAGTGTTCAATATTTTTGGGCAGTTTAGAAGTCTGAGAGAGAGAGAGAGAGAGAGAGAGAGAGAGAGAGAGAGAGAGGGTGTGTGTTGTAGTATTGCAGTATTGGGGATTGAATCCAGGTCCTTGCTTATACTAGGCAAGCACTCTACCACTGAGCTGCACCCCCAACCCCTAACAACAATGAGGAGGATGGGTTGGGAAGGAAAACCAACAGTCTAGGCAGAACCCATAAGGGACTGAGCTACATGTAACTGGGATGGAAAAGAAGAGAAAGATTTACAAGAGTTCAGGGGCAATATGACCTAGAGATGAGTTAGATGCCTGTGTAGATTACAGAAGAAAAACAGCCCCAGGTTTCTGGCTTGGGCTACTAGTGTGGACATCAACAGAGATAGGGATATTCAAGAAGAATGGATATGGGGAGGTAAGAAATACTAATCTGCCATACTTCACGGATTTTGAAGTGAAGATGTCCATTTTGGAGCTGATATAGGGAACATACCTAAGGGAAGCTCCTGGAAAAGCTGGGTATGGTGAAGAGCAGTGGTGGCTGCGTATGGGATATGAGAAAGAAGCTGTGGCCCTTGTAGAAGGAAAAGACCAGCTTAAAAGTCACCAAGTTCCTGAGTCTTGCTGGTATTTGGAAGGCAGCAGAGGAATGAAAGAATCTCAGAATCCTAGGTATTAGAATGGAGCATTCTCATTATAATCCGACTTTATCACCCACCTGAATGACCTTAGGCAAGTGATTCATATTCATATTCTCTCTCTCTCTCTCCCCCTTTATTGAAATGAGATAATGAAATTTACCTACTTTATCTCAAAAATGTAACGCATGATAAAATGTGTGAAAAATGCTCTCAGAAGATAAATATAAGACTTTTTTTTCTTGAGATTTTCTAAGTACTTTGGAAATTCTGACAGCAAAGGAAAAGAGAAAAAAAGAGAAGAAGGGCAGAGTAGGGCAAGCCTAGAGGAGGAAGGACTCACTGACTGGAGTTGAAACAACCAGTAGCTTCTTTGGTTTTTACCCTTTATCCTGTGTAGGACTGCTATGTTTTGAATTATGCCTCTCCCCAAAAGCTATGTTGAAGTCCTAACCCCAAGGACCTAAAACGTAGCCTTACTTAGATATAAGATTTTTGAAGATATACTTAGTTAAGGTGAAGTCATCCTGGAGAAGCACAGGCCTCTGTTTAATCCAACAGGACTTGTGTCTTTCTAAAATGGCCTTGTGAAGACACAGAGACAGGAAGACGACTCTGTGAGGATGGAGGTAGAGACTAGAGGTATGCAGCTGCAAGCCAAGAACTGCCAGATTGCTGGACAATCACTAGCTGCTAGGAAGAGGCCAAGGAGGATATCTTCCCTCCAGATTTCAGTGGGAACAAGGATTTGATTTCAGCCTGCTAACCTCAAAAACTGTGAGGCAAGAATTTGTGTTGTTTTAAGCCTCCCAGTTTGTGGCACTTTGTTACAGAAGCCCTAGGAAACTAATTTAGAACTAATCATATTGTGTTTAGAAAAGCCTTAATAGAACCCATGGTCTGTTTCAAAGCAGATAAATAAAACAAACATACAGGGTAAGATTTTTTTTTAAATAATACAGGTGATTTTTAAAACAATTGCACAGAAGGATGGCACATGTAGTAGGTAAGCAAGGCCAGTCTTCTCAGCACAAGAAGCCATTTATTTCAGGCATTAAAACACAGAGTTGTCTGCTGGGCCTCTGTCTTTTGACTCACTAGCGATTAAATGAATGGCCAAATGTTGTTGTCATTGTTGTTATTGTTAGGTGCTATCCAGTTGGGTTCAACTCATAGTCGGACACTCACAGGCTTTTTAATAGCTGATTGTTTCAGGATTGCTTTTGGAATGGATTGTCACATCCTTCTCCTGTTTTTGCAGTGCTGGGAATCAAACCCAGGTCCTCAGAGAGTGCAGCACAGCACTCTGCCAACTGAGCTAAATCCTAACCCCAAATAGCCAAATAGATTTCCAAAATCCAGAGATGGGAGATGGCTCTATCCTGGCCATCATTTTTGCCTGTACAGGGCTTGGAATTGGCATCGATTCATCATTAGGCAAATCTATTTTTCTCCACCATTGGAACAAGGCAGAGGACTCCACTAATTCAAACAGGGTATATAGAATAGTACTGTCAAAGACTTAAGAAATGTTTCTGTCCTGGACCTACCACTCTTGCCAGCTGCTAGGGAAATACTTGAGTGGACATCTGTGAATTTTTGTTAGTTCATCGCCTTTTCCTTTTAGGAATCACCTCCCCTCCTCAATGCTCACACCAGGTGGTATTTCTTCTCTTATCTCAGGGCCAGGCAGGTACCTCTTGCAAATTCTGATCTCTAGCTCAGCCAATCTAAATGGCTTTGCAAATGCTGTATGGATTATAAAGTGGAGTGTTGTTTTCTGTACTGTGAGTGCTTCAAGTTGCTGACTTGCTGCTACAAGGAACAAGTCTACTTGTGAATAAGACCAGTGCAGAGGAAAGCAGAACACAATGATAAAGAGAAACAGAGACATAAGAATATAACTTGAACCAATGAATTTAGCTGTATCCTGAAGCCATATTATCTACTTGGCTTTTCTAATTACAGAAACTAAAGATTCATCTTCTTCCCCTTTCTTTCCTTCATGTCATTTGAGATGAGTTTTTTTATTGCCTCGCCTCCCTGGTTTTTGGTTTTCACACCTAAAAATTAAGGGGATTATCTTTGAACTCTTACCATCATTCAGAGAGGAAGAAAATCTTTGGCCTGAAAAGAACAAGAGACATAAGGGGTAGGGCCTCTGTAACTCACCCACAGGCCAGTGGCCTATGTAGAGCCACCTACCAAGCCCCGCCTAGATGAACCAAATCCCAGCCAACTTTCCAACATATGGGCTGTAATAATTTTTAATACTATTTAAATAATGAAGACGCTAAAGGATGCTTGAGACAGTTAACTTTATATATGTGCATATCTTACAATGGAACACTAATAGTTGGGTGCTTGCTTATTACATTTCTACAAACTCAGCTTTCTTGTTAACATTTCTGGCCTTAAGTCTACAGTCATAACAGTTTTTTCCCTTAATTTCTCTCATTCCCTCTAGAGAAAGACAAAAAGCTGCATTTGCTAAACACATACAGAAATTAAATAGGTATAAACATTAGTTGGAGCCCTTTAATTTGAAAGCTGGAATGTAACTCATTGATTGCCTGGTTCAATTTCCCCCTTTTATAGAGAAGAATCCTAAGGTCCAAAGAGCTTTCCTGACCTATCAGAGATCTCTCAGCTGATTAATATCAGATGGGACAAACTCCAAGCTTTTTAATTCTTACATCACTCCCATTGCAACAAATCCCTTTAGTGTTTACTAAATTTGGAAGGATTCAAAGCTAATACTCAAGCCAGGCATGGTGGTGGGGAGGCTAACATTTGGGAGGCTAAGGCAGGAGGATTGCTGCAAGTTCAAGGTCAGGCTGGTCTACATAGAGAGCTCCAGGACAGCAAGACCTGTCACAAAGTAAAACAAAAAACCAAAACAAAACAAAACAAATAAGCAAACAAAAAAAACTAACCTTCCTTCTGACCTTATTGTTTCTAATTTTTCTAAGTATGCTTGGGGGGCTATTGAATGCTGTGAGCTTAACTATCAAAGTTTCTTTTTGTTCAAAAATTGAAGAACAAATGGAAGCAGCTAATAAGATTAATGCTTTGTGATTAGTCTATTTTGGAAATTTCCTATTCCATAAGAGTGTGATGTCTCTGTCATTCAAAAGAAAGAAAGAAAAAAAAGAAAAACATGATTTAAGTCACCCTCCATCTCTGCCTTTTATGACAGCAATTTTTTAAAGGTTGATCAGAGTTACCCCCACACCTGTTTCTTTTAAACTGAAAGGGACCCAGCTGCACTCTGTAGGGAAATTACAAAGACAGCCCAAGATCTTGTCAATTTACAGCCAAGCTTGGCTGGAGAAAAGTGGATAGCTGATTTGAGAAGATAGGGAATAAGTACATTTACCTGAAGATGCTCATGGCCTAGCTGAAGAGACCAGAGATAATGAGGAAGGCTTCTTTTGGTTTGGTGGGGAAATCCATGATTCTGTAACATCAATCAGGACAGTTTTATCTGATTGCTAAGTCTCAAGAAAACCAGTGAACATTTAAAATAGCTACACAGAAAGAGAAAAAGGAGATTGAAGGAGGTACAATCTTTCTCTGTTATGTAAAGTTAGAAAGAAAGTCCTAATGGTATAGAATTAATATTAAATTTTAATGCTGGAACATTGAAGTAGTGAATTTAGGTTAATTTTATAAGAACAAAGGATCTCTTTTTAGGTTTCCAGGCCTCACCTGCAAGGGATTACGACAGTTCATCCATAAGAAGAGGAACAGTACATTAGCAGAAGAGGACTGAGATAACATAATGAAATTCTTTAAAACTGAACTTATAAAAAGTTTTATTGAGAATAATCACATATTATATATTCTTCTAGATGTTCAGTAAGTGTGGGTTAAAATCACTTGCTTCAGACTTAGTTCCTAGCCTCCTATCTCCTCATTTCCCTGTAGATGTAACCGTGTCTCATCCATAGACAATTGGCAGCCGCCAGGGGGCGTCATCTGAGAATGCTGAAAAATTCTTTCCTTCAATACATACTCACACACTCCCATACGTGTGTGTGCAGAAAAGCTCATATTAACTTGTCTTTAAGAATTATGGGCAGTTATCAATCTGCCTGACTAACTCATTATTGTTGCCTATATGAAATAAGCCTGCAGCCCTACCACTGTGGCATCTGATCCCATCAGATCTTGGAAGCTAAGCAGGGTCAGGTCTGGTTAGTACTTGGATGGGAGACCGCCTGGAAACAGGTGCTGTAGGCTTGGGAGAAGGACCATGCAATCCACTCCCCCAAAACAACCAGCCATTGAAAATCCTATGAATAGCAGAGAAGCACCAACAATAGTGTTTCTCCTCTTGTATGTAGGGTTGCTATGAGTTGGACACCTACTTGACAACAACTAACAACAACAATAAGGGATAAGGCAAATTTTGAGGTTGTGGGAGAAAATGGAAACAGAGAACCAGTTAGGCTCATGGTATAGATAGCAAGATGCTTGGAATCAAAGGGGAGGTTCACAAAGAAAGAAGAGGAATGCCTGAATGTCTGGTTATTTAAGCAATGGAAAGGACCCTCCTTCTTGTCAATTAATTTCATTTAAATATTTCTAAAATACCAATTATGTATAAAGGACGTTCTGAAATATTAATCATCTCTATGTTTATAGCCCCACTCTATGACTGAGAATATAAAGCCTGCACATATAAAATATTAAAATACACAGTGAATGGTAATGACAAATGACAGGGTCTGGCACCAAGAGCCATAAGTAGCTGGAGATTAATGATATGGTTCCCAGGTGGGTGCAGAGAGTGGAACTCAAATAAGGATTCCGTTAGAGATGTGTCTTGAGCCAGAGTTTCAAGGATGATAGGATGCAGGCAGAAAGGCAGAAGAAGAAATTCTAAGTGAGGGAAGAGAGATAGGTAAAGTATGAAGATGAAGAAATTCTGGAAACATGCAAGGGCATAGAGGAGACCAACACTGATGGGAGAAGAGTGTTGAAAGGTTACAAATGAAAAAGAGGAGGAGACAACAAGCTGCTGTCTATGAGGAGCACAGACAGCGTATTTTAAAGAAGAGATGTCTGATTCATTGTAATGAAGCAAACTGGTTTCTAATTACTGAGGCCACTCCTTCCTCTAGAGAGGATGGTATTCTGTCACATGTCTGGGCTCTGAGAAGTCCTCCCGCAAGGGATGCCTTTAGACAACCCCTGACCAGATATCCAAGTGGTCAGCTGTGGAGGCTAGGGGATATGTATCCCCCTGCCAACAATGCCATTTCATTTAACTTCTCATAATGCAATGACTTGTCTCAAATCATCCTAGTGGCAACAGCTCATATTTCTACATATGGAAAAAACCTTGTCCAGGCCTCTTTCAGTCATCACACTTTGCTCTGCCTCTTCATTGCCTTGGCGGCAGCATGGGAAAAAAAGTGTAGAGGGGCTTCCCCGCTCTTTCTGTTCTTGCCTATTTTATAAAGTGATTAAAGAAGCACTAAAACAATCAAGATCCTCTCAGAAATGCTGGACATTGTCTGCCTTAGAAGGCCTAATTCTGTAAGTATGTCTTATAAGGGCCTTTTCTACTGAGTCTTCCATGGAAACAATAAATGTTTTCCTCAGCCCTTACTGTCCACTTTTCCACCTGTTCACTTTTATATTCACAAAAGGAACAAACAAATCTTTGACTTCCCTTCCACTCACTTCCTATGGGTTAATATTTTTGTGGAATTTATATAACTTTGAGGAGTATAGGAATGTTCTAAATACCAAAGTGTCTCTCAAAAATGGAATGCTATTCAGAAATTCTCACAGTGACTGCTTGGTGAAGAGATAGTGGCATCTTAAGCAAATAATCTGCTAAATTAATAAACCTCATAAATTACAAAATCCCTGAATACCAACTGCTGAAATACAATCACTCTCTGACCTGAACCTATTAAATGAAGAAGTCTGCTGTGCATAATTTACAACAGTGCTATGAATGAAAAATAGCTCTCTTAAAAGGAAGATAAAGTACAAAAAAATGGTCTTGCTGTAGAAACAGAATTACTGGTTAGTTCAGTTCTTATTTATTTTAATATTGTTTTATGGGTCACCTAATAATTTTTATCTTTATGGTTGTTTTGTTCTCAATTGCTCAATAATCCACGATTGAGGCAATATTACATTTTGTCAGTTGGATGGTAAGAGTGATGTGAAAAAGGGAATATTCATCACATCTGTATTGTTCCTATGCATAATATTTCCTCAAAGTTAGAAAGCATAATATTACATATAGATATCTATCTACTGTTAATATTGTTGCCACTTAATTAGTAGTCTTGTCCAAAACAACGAAGTATTTTAAAGGTATTAAATCAGTAGTTCAAGGGTTGGGAAAATGAGAAAATGTCATTCAATAGCTATAATGCTTTAATTATGGTAGATGAATAAGTCCTGGAGATGTGCCATACACCAGAGTATCTATAGGTAACAATATAGAATTGTGTACTTAAAAATCTCTTAAGGGAAAGATCTCATGTTAAATGTTCCTACAATGGGAGAAAAAGAGACACACGGAAACTTTGGGAGGAATTGGATATATCTATTACCTTGATTTGTAGTGATAGTATTATGGGTGTTTGCATATGTCCAATTTATCAAACTGATTACATTAAATATGCACAGATCTATACATATCATTTATACCTCAACACAGCTGCTAAAAATAAAATTTAAATAAATAAAGCCCAGCTCAGTGGTGCATGCCTGTAATCCCAGCGACTGGGGAGGTGAAGACAGGCGGATCAAAAGTTCAAGACCAGAGGCAGTCTGCATAATTTAGCAAGACCCTGTCTCAAAAAGTAAAAAAATGGGCTGGAGGTACAGCTCGGTGGTCCAGCACTTGCAAAGCATGCAATTGTGAGGCCCTGGGTTCAACCTCTAATACTGGAAAATAAATAAATAAATAAATAAACCAGTGGCTCTCAGATGAGAAATTGTTTTGTCCTCTGGGGATATTTGGCATTGCTTGGAGACATTTTTGATTGTCAAAACTAAGGCAAGTAGTGGTAGTGGTATCTAGTGTGTAAAAGCCAGAAATCTTGCCATTTACCCCACAATGCATACCCATTTGAGTAAACAGTTATTCAGCCCCAAATGACAATAGTGCTGCTATTGAGAAACCTAGTATTAAGGTGATAATATTAACCCAAATTTCTAGGTACTTGGAAGAAAATGGATCTCCTAAGAACCATCTCTTATCAAATTGTTTTGCAGCATTTTGTGCTCCCAAACAGGCTATTCTGGGTCAGCCAAAATGAATTTGGAACTCACCTTCCTAAGCCCCCTCTGGAATTTTGAGTAAAAGGATTAGCAGCAGCCATTTGTTCAAAGATTGCACAAGGGACTTCAACAGATGTAACCCTTCCAGGGAGATATAATCCAAACCATGAGAAAATGCTGGGTAGAATGTTGGTCACAGTAGACCTCTTATGAGGAGCATTTTGGACCCAGATGAGTTGAAAGAAACATAGAGAACAAAAAATTGTATATCCTGCCCGTCATGCTGATTCTATTAATGAAATCATATTTAAAATTCCATTCTGTAGCTATTATTTTGGGACTTTGAGGGTGAACACTTGCTGGGATTGAGTGATTAAAACGAAAAAATGAAAAGGGCATTTAATTAGGGCACTCAGATATTTGTATTGCTAGGTCAAATTATACAACTCATGACTGAAATGTACAGAACTTTTTAAAAAAGTATTTATTTAACCTAAAGTTAGTTTAGCTTTGGATGTCCTCCAAAAAAATCTTTACATGGGCAAAATATTCATTTGATACTTTAATTTCTTTTCAAGCTCTAAAATTCTTACTCCTTTTATAATTATTGTTCACCATGTCCTTTAGAGCTATTTAAGGGTTTCCTCTCCTCTATGGTTTCCATGTATTTATATAGTTTAGCAACATATGATACATTAAAATCATGTGGATTCACCACAACAAAGACTGAGCATATTAAGCTGAAAATATTTTTAAACAATAATCAGAGTCATTGTCTTGTGTTTCTAGGTGAACTCCACATTTATAAATGATCACTTTTATTGAGTCTTGAAATTGGTGCAGTCAGGTTCTAGTATATAGTTAGATCACATATGCTAACATATTGATTTTTCAGACATTTTTATTGAATAAACAAAAACCTATAAAGAAGTCTAGTTTATAAAATAGATGAATAAAGAGGCTGAGGAAGGGGAAGAAGCTCAAGAAAAATGGATGCAAGAAGCCTGCCCATGAAGAATGAGAAAATAGCATTGTGCTGTGACTAAATAGACCTGTGTTTGAATTCCTGCTCTCCTGCCTAACAAATAACATTGGGCATATTGCTTATACTCCAAGGTCTGGTTTTCTTACCTAGATAATGGGAATAGCAATATCTACTTCATGAGTTTTTTGGTGAGCATTAAGTGAAATAATTTATATAAAGTAGTATTAATAATGTAATTTCTCTCCATTTTCTGTTCTACTTATTTGCCTTTACACAATGTTACTTTGTGTTATTAAATGGCTTCCAACATCTTATAAATTCATTAAGAGAAGGTGTCTGGAGCATATTGATAATTCTTTCAGCCTTTTGGATAAGACTCTGAATGTCTAAGTGTAGTAGACCCCAACTACTAAGAGAGATCCAGTGTGCAACGGCAATGGAAGAAAAAAGTGCCACTAACATTGGTCGATGGGCTACTTAATGTCATTCTGGCTATTAAAGGCTGTTGTTTTACTTGCAGTCCCGACTCTATGGCCTTCTGTAACAGTAAGCAATCATGAGGTTTAGCTATATACAAAGACAAAGAAATGTTTTTCCCCCATGTAGAAATGGTAACTTCATCTGATGCTCTCATTACACTAGACAGTAGTTCTCAGAGTGAAATTTCTGCAAAACAAGGTAACATTAATTGGGAACCAATTAGAAATACAAAATTCTCAGATGCCACCTACCTGTTAAATCAGGAATCTATTTTTAAAAGCCTTCCAGGTGATTTCTGATGCACTTTAAATTTTGGGAACACCACCCTAAAACAACACTCTTATTTCTCCTTTCTAGTTACCAGAATCCTACATAGCATCAATGATGTTTTTAAGAGGATAGCTTGTCAAAATAGATAATAGGTAGCACAGCAATGTTTACAATATATCAACAGTAATTGTTGTTGTTGTTGTTGGGTGCCATCGAGTCGGTATCCGACTAATAGTGACCCTCATAGGGTTTTCAATGGCAGATTGTTTCGGGATTGCCTTGGGAGTGGATTGCCAGGTCCTTCTCCCATTTTTGGGGTGCTGGGAATTGAACTCGGGACCTCAGAGACTACAGTGCAGCGCTCTACCAACTGAGCTAAATCCCAGCCCTTCAACAGTAATAGTTACCTAATAAAATAAAATATGGAAATTCTTAGAGTGGTTAATGAAACAGTAATTCACCATAGTTGTTAGGTGCCATCGAGTGGGATCCAACTCATAGCGACCTTATGTACAACAGAAAGAAACACTCCCAACTCTGCTAGGCACACAATCTTTTTTTTTTTTATGTTTAAACCCATTGTTGCAGTCACTGTGCAACCCATTTAATTGAGGGTTTTCCTTTTTTTTTTTTTTTGTTGACCCACCACTCTCACAAACATGACGCCATTCTCCAAGGACCAATCCCTCCTGACAACATGTCCAGAATATGTAAGATGCAGTTTAGCCATCCTTGCTTCCAAAGGGCACTCTGGCTACACCTCTTCTAGGATAGATCTGTTGCTTCTTTTGGCAGTCTATGATATATTCAATATTCATCTCCAGTACCATAATTCAAAAGCATCAATTCTTCTCCTGTCTCCTTTATTCAACGTTCAGCTTTCATAAGCATATGATGAGACTGAAAATACCACGGCATGAGTCAGGCACACTTTCATTTCCAATATGATATCTTTACTTTTCAACTTTAAACAGGTCTTTTGCAACTGCTTTTCTCAATGCAATGTACCTTTTAATTTCTTGACTGCTGCTTCCATAGGTGCTGACTATAGAACTAAGTAAAGCAAAATTGTGAACAACCTCAATCTTTTCTCCATTTATCATGAAGTTGCTTATTGACCCAGTTGTAAGGATTTTTGTTTTGTTGATTTTGAGGCACAATCCATACTGATGGCTGTGTTCTTTGATCTTCATCAGTAAATGTTTCAAATCTTCTTCACTCTCATTAAGCAGAGTTGTATCATCTGCATATCAAAGGTTGTTAAGGAGTCTTCCTCCAATCATGATGCTATGTTCTTCTTCATACAATCCAATTTCTTGGATTATTTGCTCAGTATAGAGATTGAAGAGGTACAGTGAAAAGATACAGTCCTGATGTACACCTTTCTTGACTTTTAGCCAAGCAGTGTTTCCTCGTTCTGTTTGAAAGATTGCATTCTGATCCATATACACATTCCTCGTGAATACAATTAAGTGTTCCAATATTTCCATTCTTTGAAATATTATCCATAATCTATTGTGATCCACACAGTCAAATACCTTTGCATAGTCAATATAATATAGGTATCTTTTTGGTATTCACTGATTTCAGCTAATATCCATCTGATATTAGCAATGATGTCCCTGGTTCCACAGTGTCTCCTGACTTTCCACCAATTCCCTGTTAATATATTGTTGCAGTCGCTTTTGAATGATAATTAGCAAAATTTTACTTGCATGTGATATTAATGATATCATTAAATAATTTCTGCATGTGATTGGATCCCCTTTCTTAGGAATAGACAAAAACATGGATCTCTTCCAGTTCGTTGGCCAAATAGCTGTTTTCAAAATCTTTTGACATAAACAAATGAGTATCTGCAATGCTGCATCTGTTTGTTTAAACATCTCAATTGGTATTAACATCTCAATTGGTATTCTATCAATTCCTAGAGCTTTGTGTTTCACCAATGCCTTCAAGGCAGCTTCCACTTCTTCCTTCAGTTCCATTGGTTCCTGATCATATACAACCTTTTGAAATCATTGGCTATCCACCAATTCTTTTTGGTATAAGGAATCTGTGTATTCCTTCATCTTCTTTAGATGCTTCCTCTGTCATTTAATATTTTCCCCATACAATCCTTTACTATTGCCACTCAAAGCTTGAATATTTTTCTTCAATTTCTTAAGCTTGAGAAAAACAGTGTGTTCTTTCCTTTAGGATTTCTATCTCCAGTTCTTTACCTGCATCATTATAATATTTGATTGTCTTCTTGATCTGCCCTTTGAAATTGTGTGTTTAGTTCTTTAATTTCATCGTGTCTTCCTTATACTTTAGTTGCTGAACATTCAAGGTCTCTTTTGACATATAATTTGGTCTTCTCTTTTTTTCCTGTCTTTTTATTAACCTTTTGCTTTACTCATGAATGATGTCTTTGATGTCATCTGGTCTTCGATCATTAGTGTTGAGTTCATTAAACTTGTTCTTGAGATGATCTCTGAACTCATACTGTGGCTCTTTTACATTTGTTCTAATTTTCTTCAGTTTCAGTTTGAACCTGGATATGAGCAGTTGATGATCTGATACACATTCAGCACCTGTCTTGCCCTGACTTTTGATATTGAATTTTTCCATCACCTCTTTCCACAAATGTAGTCAATTTTGTTCCTGTATGTTCCACCTGGTGAATTCCATGTGTATCATCATTGTTTATGTTGGTGACAAAATATATTTGCAATTAAAAGACATTGGTCTGACAAAATTCTATCATGCAATCTCCAGCATCATTTCTGTCACCAAGGCCATATTTTCCAACTACTGAGCCTTCTTTCTTTCCAATTTTTGCATTCCAGTCATCAGTAATTATCAATGCATCCTGATTGTATGTTTGATCAATTTCATACTGCAGAAGCTGGTTATAATCTTCCCTTTCTTCATTTGTGGCCTTAATGGTGGGCGTGTAAATTTGAATAATAGTCATATTAACTGGCCTTCCTTGTAGGCATATGGGTATTTTTTTTTTATCACTGACAGCATTATACTTCAGGATAGACCTCAAGATGTCCTCTTTGATGATGAATGCAACTCCATTTCTCTTTAAGCTGTCTTTCTTGGCATAGTAGGCCATATGAGTATTTGATTCAAAATGGCCAGCACTAATCCATTTTAGTTCACTTATGCATAGAAAGTCAATGTTTATGAGCTCCATTTCCCTTTGGACGATTCCTAATTTTTCTAGATTCATACTCTGTACATTACAGTTGTTCCTTCTCATTTTGAGCTGTGCTGCATAAGCAAATGGATGTCCATGGGGCTTTACTCCATTCCTTCCTTAAGGTAGACTCTACTTTGAGGAGGAGACCTCTCTTTTCCAATCATCTTTTCAGTGCCTTTAAACCTGGCGAGTTTGTTTTCTGCCACTATATTTGACAGTGTTTCTCTGGTATTCATAGGATTTTCATTGGCTAATTCTTTCAGGAGTGTGTTGCCATGTTCTTCTCCATAGTCAGTCTTAGTCTGGAAGCTCAGCTAAAACCTGTCCACCATGGGTGACCCTGATGGTATCTCTTATACTAGTGGCATAGCTTTCAGCATCACAGCAACATGCAAGCCCCCACAGCACAAAAAACTGACAGACAAGTGAGCGTTCTGAGTTTATAGTCCTCCAAAATTATTGAAAGGGTGCAGATTAGATTTGAGAATATACATTATTTGAAACCATTTCTTTTCGAATAAAAATATATTTTTGTTGATACAAATACCTCTTTCTGCATTTGCATTTGTTGCAATATGGCTTACAGTTGTTGTTATTGTTGTTAGGTGTCATTGAGTTGGGTCCAACTCATAGCAACCCTCATAGTCTTTCCAATGGCTGCTTATTTCAGGATTGCCTTGAGAGTGGATTGCCACATCCTTCTCCCATTTTTGCATTGCTGGCGATCGAACCCAGGTCCTCAGAGAGTGCAGAGTAGCACTCTACCAACTGAGCTAAACCCCAGCCCATAGCTTGCAATTAAGATATGTTTTATATTACACTACTTTGAATTGGACACTTTCAAAATTATTAGTCCACTGGTGCTCAGCTGGAGCTATTTTGCCCCCTGGGAAGAGTTTGGACTGTTTGGAGACATTTTTGCTTGTCACAATTGAGATGTGTGAGTTGCTACTGTCTAGCAGTGAGTAGAGACCAGACTGGCTTCTAAACATTTACACTGCACAGAATAGCCCCCTACAACAAAGAATTATGCAGCCCCAAACGTCAATAACATTGATTTGAGGAATCCTTTATTAGTAAATCAAGTATTTTGTGAGCACTTTATATGTACTTCCACACTGAAGTCCAATAATCTTCTAAACCAACATAATTCCAATACCTACTACATTGCCTGAAATAAGAGGCATGCAGTAAAAGCATATTGATTGAATGAATGAATTTATAAAAGAATTAGTTACTGGGGGAAACTTGATCATGAATGAGATAACAGCAAACTTTGCAAACCAATCTAAAAAGTACATTATTTAACACAGCAAGTGAAATGCATATCCAATTAAACTTGGAAGAAGTGGACAGGTTGCAAGTGGCTTTGATCATAGCAGAGATCACAGCATCCAGCCAGGAAGATGAGACACACTGCCCAGAGAACAAGGGTGAGTCAGGGCCACACAGGTCAAATCCTTATGGATTCACACAGGTGATTCTGCTTGTAGGTTCTGCCCATTCCCTTGATTGTGGTCAACATCCTATCACAGTCAAGTAGCAAATGGCAGAAATTACCAACTCTTCTCATAAAAGCCATAAGGTGTTTGTTTACCACCCCAGGATTTTGTTTCTCTGTTTGGTTATTTTTAAGAGCTTTATTTTCTTTTAAACTATTTTTAATTATCGAAGTAACCCTCTGTCAATTTTTAGCAAATAATTCAAATCAAGCTCAAATTTCTCCCTGACCCCAACCTTCCCTACTCTCCAATTTTGAGCCATATTTTTTTAAAAAATTTGAATTTGAATGCCTTTTGGGGACCCTCTCCACTTCACTATATCTCTTCCACTGTGGCACCCCCAGCCTTATTCTAATCATGTATGTCACCTACCTGGCTCTTGTGTGCATTTGCCATTAGAAAAATAGCAATGTACTTGGAATTATAAGTCCACCCTTATGTGAATGAACCCTGGCTCAATAGCAAATTGAGTTTCATTATGCTCATCTCTAGGACCTGTGTTCACTACATAAAGATTGCTGTGAGAATCAAAGCAAATCATGTCAAGGAAACTATCCAGAAAGCCATGTTAGATAGATAGATAGATAGATAGATAGATAGATAGATAGATAATAGATATATAGACATACAGTTTTTTGAGACAAAGTCTCACTTTGCAGCCCAGGCTGGCCTCAAACTCACATTGATCCTTCTGCCTCAGTCTCCTGATGCTGAGATTATGGTTGTGTGTCACCATACCCACAAATGATATATTTTATATAAGCAATAATATATATGTGAAGAACTTAGATATTGCCAACACAAAAGTGGTTCACAATTTCAGTTATTGTTACTGAGGCTTTAAATAATAATAATAGCAACCAATCCTTATTTATTTTTATATAAACTATGTAAAGTTACTTCTGTTAAGTAAAATTGATACCAAGAGAAGATGATTCATGTTCATCCTATAGCTTCAGGGACTTCCTGACACCATGAAAAACATTGAACAAATGTAACATATTATTACCAGTGTTTTAAGATCCAGCTAAAGAATCCCTTCATAAAATCTTCTTTGGCCACACCTGCAAACTTAAACTCCTCCTTTGAATTCCATTAGTGGTTATTTCCCCCACCCTTTTTTTGGTTATTATGAATATCCATGGCCTTGTATTGCTTCTATTGTTGTTATACTGTTATTTAAATATTTGTGGAATTGAGATTGTAATCATTAATTGCTTGTGTGTTTATCTCATCTCTTCTAAACTAGGCTATAGGCATCTTTATGTCATAGGCCATGTTCTCTGCCATATTTCCAACATGTTACCTTCATAGCAGGCTGCAGGTAAGTGCCTTTGATTTCATTTGAAGAGAGTGTTAGATTCTAGAAGTGCCACAAGATTGTGTCTCTTGAAACTCGTCATCTATAACCTTGTCTCTTCTGGTATGTGACCAGACAATAGCTTTGAAGAAAGGGCATGGTGTGTTTCTTCCTCACTTCTTCCTGGGAACAAAAGCCTTTGTTTTCTACCTTGGCAAAGTAAGATGAGTTGAATCTCTCTAATACAGGAGGTAAGAGATGCAAATTCTAATATATGCTATTCTTTGTACTGAAGGTCATCTACTAGTATCTAAAAGTATTTGTTGGCCATAGTTATTTACGTGGCATGTTTCTAATCTTTAAAAGGATAGCCCTGTTTTTAAAATTAATTTTCTTATTTGTCTGCTATTGCAACTTAAAACACTTTTCCTTATATGCACCATAAAATGTTAATAGCTACATATAGAGTGACTTTATGACTGTAGTGTCATTTTTCTCAGCTTGATCAGCTCTTTTGAATGGCATCATTATGATCAAAGTTGTTTACTGTAGTAAAATATGAATAGTTTCGATAAAAAAGTAGACACCATTATAATTAAACAGTATCTGGCATTTTAGAATGTGATAACCACTCATAATGTTATTGTAGGATAAGCAAGTCTACAATATAAACATAATCATAAGAATGACCTAAACAATCTTTGAAGCACAAAAAGAATATGAATTGGGGGTGGTGTGGTGCTGCAGAATTTGGGGTGGGGGATGCATAATATTCAACATACCTGGATTCTTTCAATGAAATTGTGAGCAGTTTATTCACATTTTATTTCTACTGAAACCTTTCATCTAGTTCTATTTTTGCAAAGAACAAGCAAATTTTAAAACTAAGACAACATGTTAAATGTCTCAATAAAACTTGGGTCCTAATGCTTAGTTTGATAAGGCATACTGCAAAAATTAGTATATTCATATTTGTGGAGTATTTATTCAACTATATTACCATGCTGTTGGAAAACATAGCAGCCACAATATGTAAAATAATGCTATAAATCTTTGCACCATGAGTTAACACTTCTCCAAATGCAATGAAATTTTCTCCATATTGATTGTCAGGTTCTGTTCCTTTCCTTTTCTTGAAGATTGACTTTCTTCTGGCTGATAGATAGACTCATAGTCACTAACAATTGAGAGGTGGCGTGTAAGAAAAATTTGATAAAATTCTAGTCAATTAATGTTTTTACTTGTTTGAGTTTCTGAAATAAGATTTGGAGGGAGTAAGAGATAATAGATAATTTCTTTGACGAATAAAAAGGGCTGGTCTCAGCAACTTTATAAAGGTGATTGTCTTCATAATATTTAAAGTAAACAAAGCTTTGAGAACTAAACACTAAAGCAGCTAGATACAATGACAGTGTTGGCTCCTTCGTTGAAGGAGAATAAGCTATGTTTGACATGATTCATGATATACAGAAGAATTAGATACTTGTACATAATTAAATAAAAGAGTTGTCAAAATTTACTTAAGGATGTTGTATATATTACCAATAATACTAATATCACTCAAGATGTGATCTCTTTATTAATTCATTTGTGTATGTGCGTGTGAATAATGAAAACATTTTCTCATGTCAGAATAGTTTTATTTACCAAATGAACAAAATCCAGGCTTTGTAGACCTTCATTTGTGGCCTTCCACAATCTGACCTTGACATACTTGAACAAATGTATGGCTCTCCAGTCCTGTACACAAACTTTCCAATCTATTCATAGCTCCTTGAAAAGTTATTGAATATTTGTATCTTCATAGAATTTTAAACACATGCACAACCACACACACACACTTAACACACATATGCCGCTCTACCACCCAACTTCCTTTCAACCTATTTAAACTGATCTTCCCATCACATTCCCTTACTTCTTCTGTGACCAGCCTCACTGGGTGTTGTCTTCCATTGAATTGGCTTTCACTGTCTGTTCCATCCATTCAGTACTTACTCAGGCTATTTTAGATTTCTGGTCAGCTACCTTTGGTTTCTTTTCATATAATTTCGTGTTTTTGTATCCCCCAAAATGGCTAGTGGGAATTTTTAAGTTTCATGAGATATTCTGACTATAACACTGAGTTTGCCAAGTCATGAAACAATAATCTCTATACTCAATCTCTAAACTTGGAAAGAATGTCTTATATCTCTGGCTTGTCTCCTTTAAAGTTCAGAGTGTTCTTTCTCTCTTTCCTATACCTTTGCAAGGAATATTTAAGTAAAATAAAGCAAAATTTATAAAAATTTATAAAACCAAACAAGACCCAACCATTTAAATATCAGAATGTTACCTGAAAATCCTTTTTAAAAACTTTATTTGTGTAGGCAGAAAAAAGACAAATCGAATTAAAAAGGTTCTATCTGCAACAATAGCAACAGTCCAAAAAGGACACTACCGTTTATTATGTTTTTGATTTCCACTTATCCACGGGGCAATATTATATAGTCTTATAAGTGAAACAAGTGATTTCTACGGACAGAATAAAGAGTGACAACATACCATCACTTTGCCAAGCTCAACTAACATTGTTTTAAAGTAAAATTAGAAACTGTTTAAGTTAGCAGAAACTAGTTTAGAAGAAAAGCCAGAACTTTCATTTTAGAACAAACATGAACACCAAGAAATGGTTGATTCAGGGATCATTCTTGAATAAATATAAACTGAGTGAGTTTGATCACATTTGTTCTGTATGGCAGCTTTACTTAAGTAGTGATGTGGAGACAGGAGAGTTGAAGAGTTCAATGATGCTCACATTGATTATGAAAACCCTCTAAGTCATGGGAAAGAGAGAAGGACATCTTCCCAGAAGGACATATATACAGGGACTCACTCATAGGGCATGTGCTTTTCTGGTCAGCCTCTCATAGCATGCTCAAGACCGTACAAGTCAGCCACCAAATTTAGACCTGAGTCATCATTGCCATCAGTTATATGATTTGTCCTAGCAATCTCACGTCTAGAAACCTGTCTTACAAAAAAATATTTTTAAAAACACACAAAGGAAAACCTAATATGGACATCATACAAAGCATCCGTCCTTTGAAATTTTAATCCTACCAGACCTGTGTCTCACATTCCTATTACTACCTCTGGGAACTCTGATGAGCTAAGATGAAAGCATAGCTGTTTCCTAGTTTTTCTCTGGTTCCAAGCTCCTGCTTCCATGGAATTTTGTCACATGCAAACCATCCCTGTTCTGTATGTATTTCATTGCACATGGAACTCTGCCTTCTCTTTCTGGGATTACCATGAAAACACCATTCACTCAAGGCATTTAGCCAGCCTCACAAAAAAATGTTTGGAGTGAAAGAGGGATTTTACATCATTGTGCTGTTTGAGCCTCTCTTTCTAAAGACACTGCTTCTCTGTCTTCAGGCTTGCAATATAGTGGGAATATTTCCTTCTCCCAGTCCTGCTGTATAACTCTACTTCTCTTTTAGAAAAATTTACTTCTTTTATGTAAGAGTGGATGTTATTCTTTTCTCCACAAGGTGGCCTATAGGGTACTGCATTCTCCAACAGTACGTTTCCTCTAGATTGAGTTAATCAATGTAGAAAACAAATTATGTTGTTATATCAAATAAATATTATCTTCTTCAGTTACATAAAGTCCTGTAGTAAACTTTGATATTGCCTCTTCAAAGTGCCTAAGTTTTTAGACAGCCTAAAAATCTATCAGGGCTGGGATTTAGCTGTGGTAGAGCACTGCTCTGCAGTCCCTGAGGTCCCTAGTTCGATTCCTAGCACCACAGAAAAGGGAGAAGGATAAGGCAATCCACTCCCGAGGCAATCCCAAAACAGCCATTGAATACCGAAAACCGTATGAGGGTTGCTATGAGTAAGACACGACTTGACAGCACCTAACAACAACAAAAGTCTACCACAAAGGGAGTAGCTAAGTAAATCATCATTGATCCATGTAGTGGAATATTAGATTACTGTAAAAATAATGAAGTGATTATCTATGAGTTAACAACAAAATATGTTATATTATTGTGAGGTAAAATATTTTAAGAAAAATAAAATTATATAACATATGTAAGATCACGTTTTGGTAAAAATACATATACAAAGGGTGCCAAAAAGATGTATACATACCATGGGGTAAAACCTTTTTATTTTGCTGTTTTAAGAATGTGTCCTAGCTTGTTCTGATGTGATAGGAGAAATATAATCCAGAAAATTATACTACACATTGCTACTGTAATTAAACTTTGAAAAGTGATACATAGATAACATCTCTTAAAAGGTATATACCTTTTTAGTGCCCCTGGTATTTATATATTCATAGAAAAATGTTGCTTATTTGTATTATTTTATTCATCATAATGAGTATTTTAAAATCTTTCTGTATGATACAAAGACTAGAGAGTCTCAGAAAACTCCTTATTGAGTGTCAGGGAAAACATTATTCCTTTATTACTGATTTGTTTATAAGTAAAAAAAAAATGGAAAAATCCTCTGTTAAGACGAATTTTCCTATTTGTATTTGCTATTTTATTTTATTTTCTTATTTGGAAATTATCTGTTCATATTCTTTGGTAATCAATTGGAACATTAAAAATTGATAAGACAGAACCTTATGCTGTCTTAAATATCCCAGCCTGAGCTGATGATTGGTGCATGGCATTGCACATGGCCTCAGAAGTTGGCTTGGGATGGCACAGCAATCACAGCCACTTGTTTAAAAAATTATTTGATTCTCCTGTTAAACAAAGTCAAAAAGTACCACAGTTTTGATTGTACTGGCAGCCACTCCCTAACCGCGCAGTGCCCTCCACCACCACCACCACCCCGCCCCCCCGTGCCCCGTGGAAGTAGCCTTCAGATGAAGCTGAATCTGAGGGTACAAGGAACAGAGAAAGAGAGAAATTGGGTGTTTCCTGACATTATTGAGCTGATGGATAGAGCAAACCTGCAACTTCCCTACCCTGTATTTCCAGTTACTTTTGTTGGTGATAAGTGTTGTGGAGTCAGATCCTATTCATAGCAACTCTATGTACAACAGAATGAAACATGACTCCATACTGTGCCATACCTAGCACTATATCAGTGCTTCTCGGCTATTCATGGGGTTTTCTATGGCTCATTGTTTTGGGAGTGGGCTGCTAGATCCTTCTCCCAAGCCTATAGCACCCATTATTCCCAGACGGTCTGCCATCCAAGCATTAACCAGGCCCAACCCTGCTTAGCTTCTGAGATCAGATGGGATCTGATGCCAGGGTAATATGGCTATAAACATTTCCAGTTATAGGATCTAATAAATTCCCTTTATTATTTCATCCATTTTGAGCCAGGTTTCCTATTGCAATTGAAAGTGTCTTGTTAATATATTTTTCTTAAGTAAATAATCAGGAATGTAGACAAGATTTATGGGTACTGACTGTTATATTTTATAACAGTCAAAAATATAAATTGTCTAAATGCTGAATATTAAGGAAACATGTACATAGATTATGGTTCACTGATAGGGTGGAATATTGTGTAAGTACTAAAATTGATGATTTTAAGTAGTTTTTAATTAATGAGGACCTTCAAAATCCAGCTCTACCTCTCTGGCCTTGCATCTCTGGGCATTCTTTGGTTAACAGTTGCATATTCTCTGTTCACCTTGCAGTGTCTTATTTACTCACTTTGCTTTGTGGATTTTCCTCTTTAACATACCTCCAAATTCTCCCAACTTGTAGGTCCATCCTACTTGCTCTGTAAAATTCAGCTCAGGCTTACTTTCTCCAGGAAACCTTCCTATGACCCTTCTTTTCTCCCTCCCCAGGTTGGTGTCAACCCTTCCTCCATGTGTCCACTATAACTGTACTGATGTTTTCTCTAATTGATAAAGGTTTTGTTTGATTGTTCATTTTTTTTTTTTTTTGTAGTACTGGATGTTGATCACAGGACCTCATGCATGCTAGGCAAGTGCTTAACCACTGAGATAATCCTCAGCCCTAACTGATGAAATTTTAACTGTCTCTTTATGTGTCTTTCTACACCATGAGACTGTGAGCTTTTTTTTTTTTTTTTTCATTTGAGACACTGACTAGGTAGCCCAGGCTGGTCTTAAACCCATGATCCTCTTGCCTTAACCTCCTGAGTGGTGAGATTACAGGCATGGGCCACCACACCCAGCTGAAACTGTGAGTTCTTTGAGACTGAGTAACTCTTCATCTGGCTGTGTATCCCTTATGCATAGGCAGAGCATAGATGCTCTATGAATATGTGTAGGCTGCATAGACAGATAGTTAGGTGAAGAAACGAATAAATCTTACCATTGGATATATCAAGAACATAGCATGGGTAGCTTCTATTTTTTTTTTTTTTTTTTT
>VMDO01026318.1:0-26917 GCA_007922755.1 Pedetes capensis | reverse complement strand
CTCACAGACCTCACAGTCAGAGCCAAATCCAGGTGTTGGAGAGGCAGTGGTAGTTGTGGGAAGGAAGCGGTTGCTTTAGTTCAGAGAGGTGGTGGCAGGTCACTTCCAGGTGGAACCCTTCCAACCCATGGGGACCTGTTTCTCCTAAGGAGAGATTGTTCTCACCACCGTTGCCTTCATGCTGCTTTCAAAAGTAGATCGTGTTTGCCTTGCTAGAGAATCACTGAAAATAATCCTAGGTGCTTGGCAGTGCATGTAGAGATTTCTAGGCCTGCGGGGTTTTCTAGCATGTGAGCCCTGGTGGGCAGGGTTGGGGGTCCGTCCTTTGCTGGAAGCTGCTTGACCAGATTTGGTGTATAGAATCAGCAATAAATGGTATTCACATGACCCGTGTGCTCTCTATGGGCGTCGTGGAGACGGGGGTCTTATACCTGTGGATTTCTGCTCTTGCCGCATAGATCAAGGTGACCTGGACATCTCCTCATAGAATCAGATTCTTTTGGACTGAGAATAGGGTTTTGGAAAGTGAATGGGGGCCAAAAAAGAGGAAAGGGGTAGAGTCTTTTATCCCTATCTCCTGCAACATCCCTGGTGCTCTCGATGCAAATCTTCTTCCACACATGTGCACGTATCTGCAGTTTGATTTCACATACACATCCCTCCCCAGGCCCTACACCCACCCGCAGCAGAATGCAGACACTTGTAGAGATTAATTAACTTATCTAAGGACAGGCTCGGTAGTTAACAAGCCAGAATTCAAATACTGATCCGTCTAATGCCAAGTTTCTCTCGGTCACCATGACATGCTGACGAACGGACAAGCTGTGTTTCTACAGGCCATGAGAGCCTGCTCAGAGTGCAGGACGATGGACGGCTGTTCCCTGTCCTGGTCGTGAGTCTCCCTGGGGGCATTGCCCCCATCCTCACCATTCCTTGAAGGCACCATGCTCCCTCTGCTGGCCGAGGTGCCACTCAGCATGAGGCAGGGCACATTGTGGCCTTTCTCTCTCTTTAGGGCTCCACTTATCCTCCAACAAAGTGTGGATTTTCAACCTGTCTCCACTGAAAAATGTTTCCTTGCTATAGTCTTTCATACCTGTGCAATGTGGTCAATGCAATCTGCTCACAAGCAAAAGAAATATTACTCTTCCCTGGTGAAAAGAGAGAGGTAAATTTTTTTTTTTTTAGTATTTTATTTATACATGTTAGTGGTGTACAGAGGAATAAGTCAGTTGATATATCCATTATGCAACTATTAAATTAGTTTTGCAGACACTTCCATCTCTTTAAACATTTTACAGAACAGAATAAATGAAAAAAAAAAAAAAAAGACCAGGTTAATTTAATTAGCATGTAGTAACAGTCATATGTATCCAAGGGTTATACTCTGATTTTTTTTCCTTTCTTCTTTCTTCTTTTTTTTCTCTTCAGATTTTCATAGAGTTGCATCTTGTATTTTGCTTTTTAGAGAGAGGCACGTCTTCACACCATAGGACAAGTTAAAAAGCCATCAGACTACTTTGGATAGTAGACTCTTGGCACTGAAAATAATCTTAGATTGCTTGTCCTGGTCATGCCTTCACGCTGCACGCCTTAAATCATACAAACGCTCACACACTCATGCCTACCCACGCCCCGACTCACACTCCCCGCCCACCACACACACACTGCACACTCACCACATACCACCCATGTTCTTGGCCCCATTCTCCAGCCCTTGGGTGGATACCACAAGAGACAGGAAGTCGCTACCACCCAGCACCACTTCTACCCTTGGGGACCCCTGAGTGTGAAAGTGTCCTGCTTTGTATCGGGCCCAGATTCGCATCCCAAAACTTTGTCCCCTTTTAATTCAGAACGTTTAGGGAGTTAGTTCACTAAATAAACAAATCCACACGCAGAACATCAGACCCTTAGCCCTCTTAGAGTCTCTCACGTGGCAGCACTGAGCGCTGAGCAGCTGTGCCCAGATCTGGCTCCCAGCGGTGTCCTCCATTCACAAGGAGGGGGTGAGTGTGGACCCAGCACAGTCTATACCTCAGTGCAGCCTCAGGGAACATGCCAGAACTGGTGGGTGTCCTAAAGGTGCTGAGCCTGTGAACTTAGAGGGATTGGGCCCTGTCAGGCATCTGTCTATGGGAGCAGTTCAGGGTCATTTTGTAATCATCAGAGGCCTTGCCCTGGTGACCCTGGTGACATTCCCGGAACCCTGGGGCCTCATGAGGGGAGGAACCACTGGTGTGAACTTTGATTGGTGCTGAGGCTGAGTTCAGCAAACCACAGACCAACCAGAGGGAACCTGCTTCCTAGGAACAGCCAGGGCTGCCTGTCCCCACCTGCTCAGCCCTCGCGGTAAGCCTCCTGGGGTCTGTGGGGATGTGGGGGGCATCTGGCCTGGGTCCTGGCTGAGGGGCAGGAAAGAGGTTTGCTGTTCATCCCTGTTTCCCAGCTTCCCTGGCTCTAGCAGACTGCAGTATCTGGGTCTCCTCCCTCAGGAGGAGAGGCTCTGTGGGGCTCAGCTCCCCAGGACCTGGGAGGAGACAGGAGGAAGGTTGGGTGGTGGGGGGGACTCTAAGGTGAGGATGACCCGCCCCTGCTCTCAGGGAGCTCATAATGAATGGGAGCGGGGTGGGCGGAGGTTGACCATATGTCCTGAGAGCCCTGATCCATACCGGCTGTCTGGTATAATGATTACTAGCTCCTCTTTAATTCCCAGAAGTGTCCAGATTTAGATAATAAATTGTATGGTCATTCTAGGACTAAACCCTGCATTAGCTGCCTTTTCCTGAACGTTGACTGTTTACCGGGCACTGTGCTCTATGCTTTATATGTACTATTTAATTGAATACTAATTTTAACCCTAAGGTGTGAGGTTATAATTATGGATGGAGAAATTGAGGCTTAGAGAGATGGGGTGACCTGCCTGAGCCCACCCAGCAAGTAGGTAGCAGCATCTGAAGTTGAACACAGATTTGCCTGCACTGGCAGTCAGCGTACTTCCCCACTCCACTAAGCGGGATGAAGACCAAGGCCCCCAGTTTGAGGATGGCAGAGAGCCACAACCCCAGGTGCTGGGATGCTGAGCTGGGTACAGAGATGCTGCAGCAGGACCCTGGCCCCAGGGCCCAGTCAGCGGGATGCAACTGACGTGAATACAGAGCAGAGGGACCCAGCCTTCAAAGAGGGCAAGAGTGGCCTGCAAATGCAAAGAAGGGTAGTCAAGGAAGGTGTCCAGAAGTGTGACTTGTATTGGCCTGGGTGGGTGGGTAGAATGGGGACAGGCAGCAACAGGGCAAGGCAGGCACAGACATTGTGTAGTGTCAGTGAGGGCCTGGAGGTGGGGCTGGGGACAGGGGCCATCGGGTGATTCATGCTTGTGCCTCAGGCTGGTCTGACCCACCAACAGCCAAACCTCACTCCTTCCTGGTGGTTCTGGGATCTGAGCCTTGTCTTTTCCACAATTATTGCCATTTTTATAATAGACAGCTTTCTCTCTTCTTATAAAAGTGACGAATAGTTATTTAAAAACATAGAACATGCATTTTTAAGTAAAAGAAAAAAATTAAAATCGCCTGTAATTCTATTTTTCAGAGAAAATCACTGCAACTGTTTTGTGAATAACCTTCTATTATCTTTTCTATGCACGGATATACCTTAAAATGAAGGATATCTCTTCTATATACCTTAAAATGAAGGAGGGATGCACTTTAGAGACTTAAAGTAGATTTCATTTAAGGTATTGCAAACAACTTGTGAATAAATACATATCGATAATTTTAAAGGGGCTGGGGTTTAGCTCAGTTGGTAGAGTGCTACTCTGCACTCTCTGAGGACCCAGGTTTGATCCCCAGCATCACAGAAATGGGAGAAGGACGTGGCAATCCACTCCTGAAGCAATCCTGAAACAATCAGCCATTGAAAACCCTATGAGGGTCACTAGGAATCGGACCCAACTTGATGGTACCTAACAACAACAACAACAAAATTTTAATAGCATCAGAGAAGATTTCCTTAACATCTGTGTAGCAGAATTCACTTAATCAGTCCATCATGTTGGACATGTAGGTTGTTTCTCTATTTTTTATTTTTGGTTATTTATTTATTTATTTTTGAGACAGGGTATTGCCATGTAGCCCAGGTTGGCCTCGAACTTGTGGTCATCCTGTTTCTGTTTCCCAAGTGCTGGGATTACAAGCACGTGTCTCCACAGCAGGCTGTTTCTATTTCTTGGTAGTCTGGTATCTGTGGTCTCATTTAAGTCCCACATTAGCACTAATCATACTATAATTTGGGTGTCAGCCATTGTTCTTTTCCTGATCATCGTCAATTCCCAGACACGGAAGCAGAGACTCAGAAGCTGCTCCACTCCGTGGGACACACATGGCTGTTAGGGGAGGTTGAGGTGCAAGGAGGGGACAGAGGCTGGAACCCAGGCCCAACCTGCTGGTCTCAGCCCCTTGGACTTAGTTTGCTGCTGGGGAGCAGCAGGTCTTTGCTGGTGGATCTGATGAGGCAGGCAGGGGCCCCACACATGCTCCAGAGTCCCTCTCCTTGCTTCCAGACGAGCTGCTGCCCCAGAGGCAGAAATGCAACCCAGGGCTGGGCAGCAGTGTCCTGGGGACCTGGGCCAGGCTCTGTGCTCCCAGCATCCCCTGGAAGGAGTGAGGTTTGGCTCTGTGGTGGATGACAGATAGGCTTGGGGCACAGAGAGATGTTGCACTCCAAGAGCAACCTGAGAAGAGAAAGGAGTTCATTCGCACCCAGCCAACCAATAAAATCAAATAAAGAAAGAACAATTTAAAATGTAGAAAGGCCAGACTTGTGTGGCTCACTGAAAGTGTGGAACATTGCTGCGGGCATTTGCTGGTCTTCTTCCCAGATGGAACCAGTAACCTTCTGGCTGCCACCCTGCCGCTGCCTCTGGTGTGGGCCTCCACCGACCCCCGGTGTAGGAACCCCAGGGACCTGTTTTCTTGTCAGTGGGATATGAAGGGGCCGCAGGCCGGAGCCATTTGAGCCTGTGGCCCTCTAGGGCAAGGATGAGCTCATGCTTTCCTTTGGTTGGGGAGGGAAGGGTTAGGCACAGTGCTGTGGAGAGGCCTCTCTCTGGTCCATAGCGGGGTGGTTGGATGATCTCATTGGTTTTTCCACAGCAAACCTCTGACTACCTCAGAACAGAGCTGCGGCTCACTGAGCTCAGGAGAATCAGGGTCACTAGCAGGGCTCAGAGTTCATGACATGCCAGGCTCTGAGCTTGGAATTTTCTCTGTGTTTTTTCACTTAACCCATACTGTAGCCCCATGGAAGATACTTTTGTCCTCTCTGTTTTGAAGATGAGGAAGGTGAAGCACAGAGAGGTTAAGTAATTCAGCCATGGCCATATAGCCAACCAAGGATGGAGGCAGGATTTGAGCCCAGAGCAGATTCTCAGCTCGTCCAGAGTGCTGGGAGCATGGGTTTGGGGTGGGAGTGGATCATACGGAAATTCCCACTGTTTGACCCCTTCACCATTCCCAGCTCCCCTCCCTTACCATCCTTATCCCAGTAGATGGGGGCAAGAGGGGCCTTTTCTGAACTTTAGGAGGTCCTGGTTGGCCTCCTTCTCCCCATGGCACCCCCATGGGGGGAGAAGATGGCAAGCCTGGGGCACCAGCCCATCTGTAGGCTATGCCTCCACCTTAAGGCATTCTTTAGGTAGCCGGGCCCAGGGCCCACGGTGGCCTCCCAGGGCCATCTTCCCTGCATACACCATCAGCCTGTGGGGTGCTGGGACAGCTGTGGGTGGGGTTTCTGCTCAGTAAGGGAAAGACTGGCGGGCAGAGGAAGGGTGGGCTTCCCTGGTCTACGTCCTCCCTGGACCTGCACCTGTGTAGAGCAGCCTGCCCGTCCTGCCCCTCCACTGCCTGGGGCAGAGCCTTGTAGAGTCACTGCCAACACCCTGCTTGGGGGGCGGACATGGGGACTGACTCTGGGCCCCACCTCTGAGTTGGGTGCTATGGGACCCCGGTTCCCCTGTCCTAGGCACTTCTAGGTGTCCCTGAGATCAAGTCTTTGGGAATGGTCCCACTGGCAGGTGGGAACAACCCCCCAATCATCCCTGACCCTAGGGAGAGATGCCCACTGCCTGGGCCCAGGCTTAATCTGCCTCCACCTGATTTTGTGTGCCACTAGGGCACACAAAGAGTTTTGCTTCAAGGCCTGGATTTTAGATCAGCTCCCTCCCTCTCTCCCTCCCTTCCTCCCTTCCTTTCTTCCTTCCTTCTTTCCTTTCTTCCTTCCTCCTTCCTTCCCTCCCTCCCTCCCCCCTCCCTTCTTTCCTTCCGAATTCTTTCAACCATCCTAATCTCATACTCTAAGAGATAAAAACCATTGTTAGCTATTAAATTCCCTCCTTTCTTTTTGATGCTGGGGATTGACCCAAGGCCTTGAGTATGCTAGGCAAGCACTCTATCACTGAGCCACATCCCCACCTGAGTGACTGCCTTTCTTGAGAACTTTTAAAGCACATTATTTCCAAACAACAATAGATTAAATAAGCCCAGGCCAGAGGGGAGAGAGGACACAGTGTCGGGTGTCTTGGTGAGAAGACTTTCTCTTTTCATGGGGGCACCTGCCACTATGGCCCTTGGATTCCTGGCAGGAACTACTGGGAACCTCAGGAAGTCTGGGCTCTGCATCTTGAGCTCTGCACCCGCCACGCTACCCCTGGGCTGCCTTGCTGTCCCATGAGGAGGCTGCCAGACTCCAGGGCCCTCATACCCTGATGTTGTGTGGCTCTTCACTCTGGTGGAATTTTTTCTGGAAACTGCCTTTGAGAACCACCAGCTAAAGGGGCTAGGCAGGAAGAGTGACTGGCAGTTAGACACAGATGTGGTGTGTTCACAATAAAAATTGCTTTTAGTCTCTGGAGGGTTCGAGGCTATGATCCTGGCCTGGCTAGTGGTTACCGGTCTGGGTGGCCTCAATCCAGGGAAAGGCAGCTGCTGCTAAGAGGCTGCTCCTCCCAGCTGGAGAGCTCCAGTCATCAAACCTGACTGAGCCCACAGCAAGTGAGTCCTTGGCTGGATGTGGGGCTCAGAGAGATGAGCAGACCTGGCTTCTCACACAAAGGACGGCCACAAAAGCCTCTACTTTCAGGGACCCAGTTGGGGTTGAGGCAGAGAAACAGACCTCTAGGCCCTTTTCCTGGGTCAGGGGAGGCTTCTTTCAGAGCCCTGGGGCTTTGTGTTGGGGCGCTAGGGGCAGCCCAGACAGAGGAGGCAGCCTTGGGTGGGCAGTGGTCACCCCGTGCTGCAGCCAGAGCCTGCTCCGTATGTTTCCACACAGGTCCTCTCAGGAGCATAGCCTCCTGCCAAGGCTCAGCTCTGTCACTGCTGGCCTGGGGGACACACACTTGCATGAGGCCTCTTCCTTCTCCCTCATGTGTCGCAAGCAGGGAGGGCATTTTCCTTCCTGGAGAGAGTGAGTGCAGGGGTTAGCTCTGGTCCCAGGGACCAGTTAAGCCTGTGACAATCCCTCCTTAGAGGAACTTGAGGCAGGGATGCATTTGCTCAGAGAGACATCGTCCCTTCTCTATGGCTGGGCAGAAAATTCATGTGAAAACTGAGGGTCATTGATTATCTGAATGGGAGGAGGGTCAAGGGGCTTTTAGAAGCACTGTCTTTCATGGGAGACCTTTGCAAATGGAGACTTTCTTTGTCTCCCCATTTATTGGCAAATATTGGTGGGGTACAGAGTAATAAGGCATTTGCTATTTCCATTATACAACTATTACATTGCTTTTGGTTACACTTTACAGTCACAAAGTTTATGGAACCCTTTGATTAATATGTAATAAAAATGTAATTAATATGTAGTAAAACAATTATGGGTTATAGTCCCCTATTTTTTCCTATATATTTGTAAAGTTGCATCATTTACATTGAGATTATCCTCTCCCTCTCCACTCCTTTACATTATTTCCCTTCCCCTTCCAAACTTCACTTCTCCCTGCTATTCCCATCTCCCCTTCTTTCTACTGTGCTTATATTTTCCCTTCTTAGCTAAGTCTGATTGTTCATTTTCTATATATCTACATATGTGTAGTTTTTCTTACTTCCTTTAAGTAAGATTTAGCTCCCACATGAGTGAGAACATATGATATTTCTCTTTTTGAGCCTGTATTCGTTCACTTAAGATGATATTCTCCAGTTCCATCCATTTTATTTCAAATGACATTATTTCATTCTTTTTATTTCTGAGTAATATTCCATTATGTAAGTGTACCACCATGTTTTTAAATCCATTGTTCTGTTGATGGACATCTTGGTTCGTTCAATAAACTTGCGATTGTGAAGTGTGCTGCATTAAATATAGAGAGCAGATGTCTCTGTGGCATGATGATTTTTCTCCCTTTGAGTGTATTCCCAGGAGTGGAATAGCCAGGTGGTATGGCAATTCTATTCTTAAGTTTTCTGAGGTATCTGCAAACCGGGACTTTCAAAGCTGAATTGTGAGATGGAAGAGGCAGCCAGCAGAGGGCAGCAGGGAGACAGTCAGGGAGTCATGCCAGGTCCCAGCACAAACCCAGTTGTAAACTTGTTGCGAGAAGCTCTTCCTTCCTTCCTCCCTCCCTTTCTTCCTTCCTTCCTTCCTTCCTTCCTTCCTTCCTTCCTTCCTTCCTTCCTCCCTCCCTCCCTCCCTCCCTCCCTTCTTTTTTCTTCTTTCTTTCTTCCTTTCTCTCTCTCTCTCTCTCTCTCTCTTTCTTTCTTTCTCTTTCTCTTTCTTTCATTTTTGGTAAAGCCAAATATATTCTACCCCTTAGATATTTTGTCCTTTTTACTATTTTGTTCAAATTGTCTTTTCTGTAATGATGGTGGCTTGCTGCCTTTCACAATAGTTAACAGTTTCCTAATTGCTCACTCTATGCCAGACCCTGATCTAAAAGCTTTACCTACACTTAGTCCTTTAATCCTCATGATTACCCTAACACAGTAGGCACTGTTATTGTCCCCATCTTACATATAAGGAAGTTGAAGAGTAGGTAGATTCAGTAACTGCCCAAGATCACATGGCTAGAAAACCATGGAACTGGGAATTGAACTCATTCAAGCCACTACAACCCATGTAAATAAGTGACTGAGCAACACTGTGGCCTGGGGAGAGCACACCTCTTATGGGGCAGGGGCTACGGAGCCTCAGTTGGACTTTCCAGATGGGGATGTAAGCCCACTAACCCCAGATCATTTTCAAATCTGGGTTTTTCAATATGACATTTCTAAATTTTTATGTGTGATTTAGTGATTGATATATAAAAATTACTGAGGAATGAAGAAAGTCCATTTGTAAGCTGCATTGCCCATTTGTGACCTGTTAGTGGCATATTTTTTGTTTAAGACAGGATCTCTCTATGAGGCCCAGACTGGCCTTGAACTTGCAAACGTCCTATTTCAGCCTCCAAGTGCAGGGATTACCAGCCTGTATCACTATGCTAGATATTTTTTAAAATTAATTTTTAGTAATCTAAAAGCTGGGTTTTCCTTGGTCTACTGGTATGTGAAATCCCTATGTCTGGGAGCTTCCTCCCCACACAATACTGGAGAGTTCCCTAGGCTCTGTCTCAGTGGGGCAGGGGATGCCTGCGTGGGCAGGAGGAGAGCTTTTGGCATGCTGCTGGGGAGCCCAGTCCTGGCACTGCACTGTCCTCAGCAGACGGTGCTGAGAGAAGGCAGTTTGGTCTCCTCAGAGTCAGGCCCTGAAGTGTGCTGAGACTGGGAAACTCAGAAAGCGTTACAGTTTAGAAAGTGCCAGCTCAGGGACAATCTTCCCATAGTTTGCATATTATCTCAACACTAGCCACGCCTCCTTTTATGCTTCTGTTCCCTGCTCTTATGTCTCTTGCCTGTTTTTTCTCCAATCTGGAGACAACATGGAAAGTCCAAAAGGCCTGGTTTGTGGTCCTGCCATGGCCACTAACTTGCACGTCTGTAGACAACCCACACGACATCTTCACTTTCAGGAGGTAAGAACATGGTTTTACCTCTCTTGCAAGGCAAAAATATAAGCTGGGGCTGGGGTGCATGTGGCTCAGTGGTAGAGTGCTTACCTAGCACACATGAGGCCGTAGGTTCTGTCCCACCACTGCACAAAACAAAATAACAAACAAAAAGCCCACCTTTGCCAAAACAGTGGCCTCCTTGATGAGGCTGACCCTGGCTGACAGACAGCCTGATCCTGCGCTGGGATGGCTACCCAGTCCTCTGAGCACTGTGTCTTGCTATCCTTTATAAAGTCCTTTCTGTTCTCTCTCCTCCCTGGATCTAGAAGATGCTCCCTGGTGCCTGGCTGTGCTGGGCCTCTCTCCTGCTCCTGGTCAGCCCCGCGCAGTCCTGCCCGGCTGGCTGTGACTGCTTCAGCCGGGAGGTGTTCTGCTCCGATGAACAGCTGGCAGCGGTCCCACAGGACATCCCACCACTCGCCACAGACATCATATTTGTGGAGACCTCATTCACCACGGTGGGGCCCAGGGCCTTCAGCGGCAGCCCCAACCTGACCAAGGTGGTCTTTCTCAATACCCGGCTCCATCACCTCGGGCCAGATGCCTTTGGCGGGCTGCCCAGGCTGGAGGACCTGGAGATCACGGGCAGCCTGTTCTCCAACCTCAGCACCGACATCTTCTCCCCCCTGAGCTCCCTGAGGAAGTTCACCCTTGACTTCGACCTGCTGCAGGCTCTGCCTGAGGACCTCTTCCACCACATGGACGCCCTGGAGTCCCTCCAGCTGCAGGGAAACCAGCTCCAGACCCTGCCGCAGAGGCTCTTCCAGCCTCTGAGGCGTCTGAAGAGCCTCAACCTGGCGCAGAACCTTCTCACCCAGCTCCCCAAGGGGCTGCTCCACCCGCTCACCAGCCTGCAGACCCTGAAGCTGAGCAACAACAAGCTCATCAGCCTCCCCGAGGGCGCGTTCACCAGCCTGGGCGGCCTGCGGGAGCTCTTCCTGGACAGCAACGCCATCGCCGAGCTGCCCCCGGAGGTGTTCTCGAAGCTCTTCTGCCTGGAGAAGCTGTGGCTACAGCACAACGCCATCGACCACCTGCCCCTCTCTGTCTTCTCCTCCCTGGGCAACCTGACCTTCCTGAGCCTGCAGGGCAACGCCCTGCGGGTGCTGCCCACTGGCCTCTTCACGGGTACCCCAGGCCTGCTCGGCTTGTCCCTGTCCCACAACCAGCTGGAGACCATTGCTCTCGGTGCCTTTGCCAACCTGTCCAGCCTCGTTTCCCTCACGCTCTCGCACAATGCCATCGCCCACCTCCCCGCGGAGGTTTTCAGGGACCTCCAGGAGCTGGGCAAGCTCTACCTGAGCAGCAACAACCTCACGGCCCTGCACCCAGCCCTCTTCCAGAACCTGTCCAGGCTTGAGGTGCTCAGCCTGACCAGGAACCAGCTGACCACGCTCCCGGCGGGCATCTTCGACACCAACTACAACCTCTTCAACGTGGGCCTCTATGGCAACCCCTGGCAGTGCGACTGCCACCTGGCCTACCTCTCCAGCTGGCTGCGCCAGTACAGCGATCCGCTCTTCAACATCCACACCTCCTGCGAGGGCCCTGCCTACCTCAAGGGCCAGGTGGTGCCCACCTTGAAGGAGGAGCAGCTGGTGTGCCCTGCCACCCGGGACCGAGTGGGCTTCCAGGCCGCTTGGCTGGAAGACAGGGAGCCGGGAGGCGGCTGGGATCTGGCAGTGGAGGAGAGGGCGGCCCACAGCCGGTGCACCTACAGCAACCCGGAGGGCACCGTGGTGCTGGCCTGTGACAAGGCACAGTGTCGCTGGCTGAATATCCAGCTGTCTTCCAGGCAGGGCTCTGGCTCCCCAGCGATGACATACAACACCAGTCAGGAGTGGGACTTGAAGTCCAGCTGTGGCTCTGTGAAGGTCACGGTGTCCATTGAGGCTGGGGCAGGAAGGCCCGAGGGGCCAGGCACATAGGGGCAGGAGCCTGCCATGGGGGCCTCTGGGGCCTGGCTAGGCTAGGGGTGGGGCAAAGGGGATCTGAGCCCCTGAAGCTCTGGCTTTTCTGATGCAAGGGACGTGGTCACATCTCCAAGGTGGGGTGGGGAGTCGGGCTACCCCACGTAGTGCCTCCTCCTGCTCTTCTTCCTCACGCCTTCTCAGACTTGAGACCTAACAAGCCATTCTTGAAGCTCTCAAAGCCCCCTTGAGAGCTGCACCATGGTCTGGAGGGCCCCCCACCTCACACCAGGGTTTTCCTGTTATTTCTTCCCAACCCCACCACACAGCCCTGGAGCTGCAGCCCGGAGCTCTGTTGGCTATGATCCCAGCAACATGGAGCCCCATCCCACTTTTGACACCCATTCAAATGCCAAATATCTGTGCTGAGTTCGGTCCTTGAAATCCTACTTGTAATGGCCACAGTGAGAAAATGTGGATGATAGGTGCAGGCAGGACCAGAAAGAGGAGGGCAGGGCCAGGCTTCCCAGGGGCAATTCATGTTGCTGCGCCCACCTCCCGGGCTGTGCTGAGGAGAAATGGAGGTGAAATGGTACCTTGGGAGGGCAAAGCTCAGCTGCCTCGCTCTCAGGATATGAGGCCCCCCTGGGCAGCACACAAGACGCTGCTCCTCAGAGGGAAAAGAAAGGGCCCAGGGGCCGGGGGACAGGCCAGCTGGCCGGGCTCCTGGCTTTCTGTGGCATCTAACTCTGAAGGTCACTCAGTCACTAGAATTCTTCTCCTGTGGTTTCCAAGACACCAGTGCCCACCCACCCCTCTACCCTCTCCAAGTCCCTCTCTCACTGCCCGTACGATGGCCTCCTTGGGGTTCCTGACACCCCATCTCCCTGGTAATCTCAAACCAGGGGTCAGAGGCCCCTCTGCACTGAGGCCCCCACATCTCCCTCTTGGGCTCAGCTCCTCTGAACTCCATGCAGACCTCTGCTTGCTTAGCAGCCAAAGCCCTACCTCCAACAGCAGGGGTGTCTATGCCAGACTCAGTGCGCGACTCCCCCTAGGTCGCATCCAGTAGAATGTTGAGTCCTAGAGGGGAAGTGTTCTCCAATCTTGCATCCCCTTATCCTTCCAGCCAACTGCTTCATCAGCGAAAGCTCTAGCTTTCAGCCTTCCTTTCCCTTTCGCCATCCCTAGAATCCATCTCCCTGGGCTGAACCACTGCTCTGTCTCCTCTGGGGTTTCCCAGCTGAGGTGGAAAGGGGGTGCTGCAGAGGCAGAGGGAATCAGACGCACAGCAGCCCGGTTTCTCAGCACGGGCAGATCAGACAGGAAGGAGCACATGGGAAGCAAACCCTAAGTACAAAGAGGTCTTCGTGTGCCAGTGCTGGGGAGTTCAGAGGAGGTTGGGCCTAAACAGAGTCTCAGAGAAGGCTGCAGTCACTGCTGGGCCTGGAGGGGAACAAAAGGCTGAGGAGGGAGGGCTTGGGTGACATGCCCAAGATAACGGGAGCTGAGGGCGAGGGACATGCAAATGGGAGGCCAGGGCCGGGGCAGCTGCAGAACAGGACCCTGCAGGGAAAGTACAAGAGGACCGAGGCCTGGAGCCCAGAGGACCTGAGTCTACAGGGCCTCTGGACATGGGGTGAGGGGTCTGCGTGTTTCTTAAGGATGCTCCAGGTAGTTCCCGCAGGACAGGGATGAGCTCCTGCTATCGCTTCAGGGAGTTGGCTCAGTGAAGTGTGAAGAAAGCAAGAGGCAGAAAAACAGTGAGATCATCCATGGGGGGCCCATTCACACTGAGCTCCAGACTAAGACACTCTAGGGAGAAGAACACGGCAGTTCACTCTGGAAACAATTGTTCTTCTTGTTATGAGGTGCCCATCAGGTGGGGTCTGAACCATAGGCACCCCAGGTGCAAGAGAAGGATATACTACCAAACACTGTGCCATGCCCAGCAAAATTATCGGTGATTCAAGGTTATTCATAGGGATTTTTAGGGCCAATTGTGACTGGAATGGGCTTGCAAGTCCTACTCAAAGCCTATGGCACCTGGTATTCCCAGATGATCTCCCATGCAAGGACAAAGCAGACATGTCCTTTCTTCAACTTGCAGACCTGAGGAAATGGATGCTAAAGGGGTATGGCAGTAGCTGTATCCACTAATATGCCTTCTAAAATGAATATGTCAACTTTTTGTATAAGTATATTTCAAAAATCTTTGATTTCTAATTGAAAATGGTTATATTTCCTAATAACCTGAATAACATTGTATTGAATATCTTTGTGTGAAAATAGTTTGATTTGAAGTTTTCAATAAAAGAACTCCCAGAATTACTTGCATATGAAACTAGATATGTTATGAGATATATGTATCATATTCTGACTATTGCTTCCTATACTGTTTGCTTCAGTTCTACTCATAGTGAGTAATTTATGAAATTTATAATACATTTTATCTTTCTTTTGCATTTTCCTAATTTTGTACATAGGTCATTACCTATATCTTTCACATAGATGTACACACACACACACACACACACACTCACGCACGCACACATGCACACAGGCTCCAATCCAAGCAGCCATAAGATTAGCAGATCAGTACCCACTGACCAAGTCCCTTGTCAGTGGTAAAATTCAAATCATACCAATAATGATTTTTGTGTATGTGTTGGGGGGACTGATTTGGGTTTGTAATATGCCTCTACTGAACACCTGAATAACGAAGGCATCATAATATCTCAAATCTCATCTGCTACCTTTGAGCAGTTTTTTAGGTTGAGCATCAGATGAGTAAGGGAAGCATTCTTATATTGGATCAAAAATATTCGAGCAAATTTTAGGATTCTTCTCATGATATTGAATGAGCTTAGTGCCATCGGTATTCAACCTTAAACTTATACTTACCTCTTGAAGTCTACCCATGGCAAAAACAGTTTGAGATTGCACGTGGGAGGAGAGCAGAATATATAACCAAAAGTATTGGAAGGCATTTCCCAGTTCAGGAACTTGGAGGGAAAATAGAGCATCCTACAATGGGAGCACACATTCTGTGGCAGAAAAACAAACCATGTCAGCAGGACTTGAGCAACAGGCTGAGGTATTGAGAAGCCATGTTACGTCTTTGAACACAGCATTGAGAAAGTCAAGTACCAGGCACGTTACAAGGCGCCCTCTTGTGGCAGGATTTAATGCTGAAAAATGGGATGCAGCCTGGAATCCCAACTTGGATTTGAATTGTTAAATCTAAGAAATTAAGAATTTGAATCCAAGGTTTTCGTAGGATTGTTTTCTTTCTCCATGCCCAGGTGGCAAATTCATAAATGAGAGTTGAAAGAGGAAATGTGTCAAGAGGGCTAATGATAAAGTGCGGAGTCATGGGAAGTTTTTGCTTCAGAGACTGGAGAGTGAATTGAACAACAACATGCTTGCAAACCACAATTTCAGTGGGAGAAAATCAATGCATTTCTATATTACTGTCCTCATCTGTCTATCAGCCTGTGCTGTGGGGGCTTCCAAGTGGCTGTGACGCTGAAAACCATTCCACGTGTATTTCAGAATGTATCACAGTCACCCACAGGGGGCCCATTCCTGCTGAGCTTCCAGACTAAGACACTGTAGGGAGAAGAACACATTAGATCACTCTGGAAACAATTGTTCATCCTGTGAAGTGTCTTTGAGTTGGGTCTGAGCCACAAGCGCCCTAGGTACAAGAGAAGGATATACTACCAAAGTGCCATGCCCAGCAAAATTGTCAGTGGTTCAATGTGATTCATAGGGTTTTCTATGGCCAATTGTGACTGGAGTAGGCTTCTGGGTTCTTTTCCCAGCAAATAGGACCCAGTAGTTCCTGGTGTTATCACATACAAGGACATACCAGACATGTCCTTTCTTCAACTTGCAGATCCAAGGAAATGGATGTCAAAGTGGTATGGTGATAGCTGTATCTATTTACATAGCTTCTAAAATGAATATGTCTTGAACTTTTTGTACTTGTATATTTCAATAATCAATCAGTTCTAACTGCAAATGTTAACATTTTCTAATAATCTGCATAACATTGCATTGAACATCTTTGTGTGAAAAGTATGGCACTTATAAGATGACTCAAGAAGAGTTGCCGCTTCAAAGTAAGAGTCTATCTTAAGGATGGGAGTAGGGTAAAGCCCCAGGAATCTCCATTTGCCAATACGGCAAGACTCAAAATGAGAAGGAAAAACTATAAACATCCATTAATAATTGGAACTTGGAATGTATGTAGTATGAATCTAGGAAAATTAGAAATCATCAAAAGGGAAATGGAACACATTAACATTGACATTCTAGGCATTAGTGAGCTAAAAAGGACTGGCATGGGCCATTTTGAATCAGATAATCATATGGTTTACTATGCTAGGAATGACAGATTAAAGAGAAATAGGGGTGCATTCATCATCAGAAAAGACCTGTCAAGATCTGTTCTGGAGGGGGGAAACACAGAGGAGGGTAAGGGGTAACCTGTATGAATAATGCTTATCAAATTGCTTATATGAAAATTGTCACAACGAAAAGCATGTCAAAATGAATCACATTATGATGGACATTAAAAATTTCTAAAAAAAAAAAAAAGATCTGTTCTGAAGTACAATGCTGCCAGTGATAGAACAATATCCATATACCTACAAGGAAGCCCAGTTAATATGACTATGATTCAAATTTATGCATCTCACTAATGCCAAAAATGAAGACAGGGAAGATTTTCACCAGCTTCTGCAATCTGAAATAGATCAAACATGCAATCAGGATGTACTAATAATTACTAGTGACTGGAATGCAAAAGTTGGAAATAAACAAGAAGGCTCAGTAGCTGGAAAATATAGCCTTGGTGACAGAAATGATGCTGGAGATCACATGATAGAATTCTGTCAGATCAATGACCTTTTCATTGCAAATACATTTTTTCACCAACATAAATGGTGACTATACCCATGGAGGGGGCTGGGATTTAGCTCAGTTGGTAGAGCGCTGCGCTGCAGTCTCTGAGGTCCTGAGTTCTATTCCCAGCACTGCAAAAATGGGAGAAGGACCTGGCAATCCACTTCCAAGGCAACCTCGAAACAGTTAGCCATTGAAAACCCTATGGGGGTCGCTATGAGTCAGATACCGACTCGACGGCACCCAACAACAACAACAACATACCCATGGAGAGCTGAGGTTTAGCTAAGTTGGTAGAATGTGGCTCTGCACTCTCTGAGAACCTGGATTCATCTCCAGCACCACAAAAATAGGAGAATGATGTGACAATCCACTCCCAAAGCAATCCCCCAAAAATCAGCCACCCAAACCCCTGAGGGTCAGTAGGAGTCTGACTCCACTCCACGGCACCTAACAACAACAGACACATGGAAGCCACCAGATGGAACACACAGGAACGAAACTGACTGCATTTGTGGAGAGAGATGATGGAAAAGTTCAATATCAAATGTCAGAACAAGACCAGGTGCTGATTGTGGTTCAGACCATTAACTGCTAATATGTAGGTTCAATGGAAACTGACGAAAATTAGAACAAATGTACAAGAACCAAGATAAGACCTTGAGTCTATTCCACCTGAGTTCAGAGACTACCTCAAGAACAGGTTTGAGGCATTAGACACTAATGATTGAAGATCATATGAGTTGTGGCATGACATCAAAGATATCATTCATAAGGAAAGCAAAAGGCTATTAAAAAGACAGGAAAAAAAGAACAGACCAAATTACCTGTCAAAAGAGACTCTGAAATTTACCCTTGAACATCAAGCAACTAAAGTAAAAGGAAGACATGATGAAGTTAAGGAACTAAACAGAAGATTTTAAAAGGCAGCTTGAGAAGACAAAATCAAATATGAAAAAAATATATACCTAGACTCAGGAGTCACAGCCTGCTAACAGGTTTGTTATGACTGTCTATACAGTATTCCATTCACCTAAAAGGAAGGTTATATAAGGACATTTGGCAGGATAAACTGCCTATGCAACTGAATTTATCATAGATTATATTGGACATATTTTATATTTAGAGTAATTCTATGGTTTGTCTATATTCAAGCTAAGATGCATCCATTTAGAACACTTCTGTTATTCCTCAGGAATCTTTCATCAACTATGAGGTGAATGAAGTAGGTAGTACCCTTTTAAGGTACTTAAATTCCAATTTTAACTATTGTGTATCACGATTTGAAATGAAAATTTCATGGTATTGAGGTCATATATTACCTTCTATTAGTCTTAATGGATTCCCTACCATTAAAATATTAGTTTCTCAGTTATGTAGTCTGAATATTTGGGAAAACAACAAAAAAAATCATCATTTTCTAGTGCTTATGTGTTGGCAAGATGTCCTAACTATTTAATAGAAACCTCTAGTTTTAATGATCATCTATCTTCCTACCTCTTGGACAGTGAGTGTGGTGACTTCTGGATAACTAGTAAATACAGTATCTGCCAAGTTCCCTGAAAAACATTTCATGACTCATTGTCTGTTTTACATATTTGCCTCATCTTTGCAAAGTGTATTTCCTTGTGTTCTTCTGATAGGATTTGCATTTTGCTAGTACTAGTATAAGATTCAGCAATATTTCTAGCCATTTTCCCTTTTGCCTTTGTTAATCCATTTCTCTTAACCCTACTCATTTATACTATCTCAAATAAATTCCATTCATAAGCTTTGACCCCTAAATTGTGCCTCAAAAATCTTGTTGTTGTTAGGTATAGTCGAGTCAGTATCCGACTCATAGTGACCCTCATAGGGTTTTCAATGGCTGACTGTTTCGGGATTGCCTTGGGAGTGGATTGCCAGGCCCTTCTCCCATTTTTGTGGTGCTGGGAATTGAACTCGGGACCCCAGAGACTGCAGTACAGCCCTCTACCAACTGAGCTAAATCCCAGCCCTCTCAAAAAACTTACACAACCTCAAGACAAGCTATCCCTGCACCAGTCTCAAAGTATCTTCCCTACCTGTCCTATGCTTGAGTGTTATTTAATCATAAGACCATTGTGGTAGTTATTATTGCTATAAAACTTTAGGAAGGAAGGATTTGTCTTGTCTCACAGTTTCAGAGGGCTCAGTTCATAGTTGTTTGGCTCCATGAACTTGGGAAGAACATTATGGCAGCAGGAGCATGTGGCACAGAGGAGTTTCTTCACCTTGTTGCAGACAAGAAGCATTAAGAGTGAGATTGAGGAGCCTGGAGCAAGATACAGCTGTGAAGGACCCACCCCCTAAAGTTTCTGAAACCTCCCAAAATAGAGCCAACAACTGGTGACCAAGTATTGAACACATAGGCCTGTGGGAGATATTTTATATCCAAGCTACAACAGCCACAGTTGCATATTTCAAGTGTACCATGATAATAACCTCACCAGATGCAAGAGACATAGCCAGGATTATTTAGCCAAGTGTATTACCCATGTTTAATTCATTTTAAAGCCAGAATTCCACACAAGTAAAACAACACCACCACAGAGGCTTTGGGTACCCAGATACAGCTTCCCAAGTCTCAGTCTGAATGTAAATTCATGTCTGTAGACATTAAATTACCACTGGGAAGGTACAGGATCTAAAGTATCTCAGCTTAAATGACTTGCTCATTAGCTAGTACCTACAGGGATGTTTGCCTCTTTCTCATTTTTCAGCACAATTGCATTTTATAAAATAGATTATATATAAATAATATTGACAACTGGTATAATATGCTGAGGAACATTTCAGATGAACAATCTGTTTAGACTAGTTGTAGAAATTCAACGTGAATTAATACATGTCTTTAGTTGATATTGCAAGTTTGTCTAATGTCAGTTCTCAAACAGGAAAAAAAGACTGCTGTTCAACTGTCAAACCTTTCTTTCCAAGGTCCTATAATAGCTGATATTTTTGTTTAAAATTATCCCAATACGATTTTGTATCACTCATACAATTTTAGAGATAGGAAATGTTGTAAAAACATTTATACATAGTTATTTTAGGTACTCCAAATAAACATGTTATACCAAATATGTGAAGAAACATATTTATATTTCTATAAATAATAAAAAGTACTTACAGGATTACTTTGAGCAGACCAGAAGTAAACTATACAAAAATGATTCTACTATAAAACAAAATTAAAGTGTCAAGAAAACTAACATTTAGTTTATATTGTTGTTGTTGTTGTTATTGTTAGGTGCCATTGATTCAGATCTGACTCACAATGACCTTTTGTACAATAGAAGAAGACACTACCCAACACTGTGCCATGCACATCATTTTTTTATATTTGAGCCCAGTGTTGCAGCTATTGCAATTTTTCTCATTTTCAGTTGTGCCATATCATCAGGTCCCAGAGACTTTATTCCTTTCCCATCATTAAGGACCCTACTTTGAGCAGGCAATTCTTCTCTAGTCATTTTTGAATGCCTTTCACCCTGGGAGATTCATTTCCTGGCCATATATATATATATATATATATATATTATATATGTATATATAATATATATATGTATATATAATATGTATATGTATATATATGTATATGTATGTATATGTATATGTATATACATATACATACATATACATACATAATATGTACATGTATATATAATATGTATATAATATGTATATATGTATATATAATATATATAATATATAATATATATATAATATAAATTTTTATATATAAATATAAAAAATTATAAATATTATATATATATATATATATTTTTTTGGTGGTTCTGGGGGTTGAACCCAGGGCCTCACACTTGCATGCTTTGCAAGTGCTGGACCACTGAGCTGCACCCCCCAGCCCATTGTTTTACTTCTTGTGACAAGGTCTACAAGGTCTCACTAAATTACGCAGATTGCCTCTGGTCTTGAATTTGCGATCCTCCTGTTTCTGCCTCCTGAGCCGCTAGGACTACAGGTGTGCGCCACTGCGCCCAGCTTCTGGCACTATATTTGACAATGCTTCTCTGCTATTTATAGGGCTTTCAATGGCTAATTGGTTTGGGAGTGGGTTGCCAGGTCCTTCTCCCTAGTCGGTCTTAGTCTGGAAGCTCAGCTGAAACTTGTTGACCATGGGTGGCCCTGCTGGTGTCTGAAATACTGGTGGCATAGCTTTCAGGGTAACAGCAACACGCAGGCCTCCACAGCACAAGCTGACAAACATGTGGGGGGAATATTTATAGTGCTTGCAAAATGAATCTCAAAGACTGTATAGTATTTAAAAGACAGTAAGTTTAACCATGTATATATTTTTTAGAAAATGTTCTTATTTGATATGTATATAAATTAATCTTGAGACCATATGACGTTATTTTTTTCCAATAATGTATATATGATAAATAGATTTAAGTTAAAAAGATACAATATACCTAGTATTTAAATAAAACATTTAGTAGACTAGTTGAAAAAAGCTAGACTGTTTATAGATAGTATGGGAAAAAGGCGTTTTTCCTTCTTGAGCAACTTAAACTTGAATCTCTTTCATACGATTATTTTTTCCTAAGTAAATATGTTGAAAAAAATGAGATTACTTGATGAATATACCTGTTTTCCATCTATACTGGTGGACCATCTATGTATGTATAATCAATGTAAAATGTAAACTTGTGCCAGTGAATTTTCAAGCACTAATTCACTATGCTTTCAAGGACACGATCACTTAAAAATATATTTATGTGTACTTGAATTGATAATTCATTGGCATGATTTTTAACTACTATCTTTATAGATCAAACTAGTAGCCTGGACAACTACTATTAAAAATGAAGGAAGAGTAATGTGACTACAAGTGTGATCTGTGAAATGCTTTTATTACATTTCACTATTTCTAAATCTATAAATTATTAAATATCATAAAGCATGCAATGTTCTTGATAAAAAATAGCATGTAGAACTATAAATAAAAGTTAGAATTAATTTTAATATTCACCATTTAAATTTATGCTAACTTTAATTTTGCTTTCCAAGACCCATAAGTATTTGTTTAGAACTCTTTATGTTTCCTAACTTTTATCATTCAACAGTGTGTTTGTTTCTAAGAATATATTCTATCAAGAAGAGATTTATTTTATCAATATACCAGATTGGTTGAGTAAGGCAAAACCAAAACCAAAACCAAAATAAAAAACCATTAAGCCTTATTAACTTGCAGATCCAGAAGAGTAACCTAGCTCATTTATGTAAGTAACAAACAGTTTATGTCAACATCAATCACAACTGTATTTCACTAAATATTTTTCACCATTTCTCAATAAAATTGCCAATTACTGCCCATAATTTTTGAAGCCCCTAGCAAAAAGCTATTTTGCAAAAGCTAAATGCTTAAATAAAATAGAGTACAATGTTTCTAAATAAGCTAGTAGTGACCTAATTGATACCAGACCCTTGTGCAAAGAAACTTCTCTGTGATACTGGATCCAAATATAAAACTAGGTCTTTCACATAGCCTACACAGAACACTTTGAGCACAATGTTCTGGTGAAATGATTGAGTAGTGGTTAATACAATGAACTTGGGGTTGGTTTGTTTTGTTTCAAGGTTTTTTTTTTTTTTTGCTTGTTTGTTTTTCATAATAAGGTAAAGAAGAAACCATTTGAAACTTGCTAAACAACTCTTTATTGCTTCATTATTCTTCTCAATGCAGCTATAACCTCTTTGTTCCTCAGGCTGTAAATGAAGGGATTTAGCAGGGGAATTATTATTGTGTAAAATAATGAATACATTTTTTCCTTATCTTCAGCTGGTCCAGACCCAGGACGAATGTAAATAAGGAAGAGATTTCCATAGAACAAAGAGACAGAGAGAAGATGGGCACTGCATGTGGAGAAGGCTTTGCTTCTGCCCTTCTCAGACTTCTTTCTCAGGATAGCAAAGAGGACACGGGTATAAGAGACTACAATGTTTACAAGGGTGAAGCCTTGTATAAAGATGGAAAAGATGAAAACCACAAGCATATTAATTGTAGGATCAGTGCAAGAAATTTTGAGTAGTTGTACAATTTCACAGTAGAAGTAATGTATGATATTGGACTTGCAGAAAGTTAATCTGACCAACAAACCTACATGAATGGTTGAATTCAGAACACCGATGAAATATGAAAAACCTATAAACTGAGTACAGAGTCTGTGGGACATCACCACTGGATAAAGCAAAGGATTATATATGGCTACATAGCGGACATAGGCCATCATTACCAGGAGGAAACATTCTGTGGTTGCACTGGAGCAAAAAAAATAAAACTGTGTGAAGCACTCAACCAGGGAAATTTCATGATTCTTAGATAAAAAATTGATTAGCATCTTGGGAGTCACAGAGGATGAAGTGCATGCATCAGCAAAGGCTAAACCACTGAGGAATAAGTACATAGGGGTGTGCAGGTGAAGGTCCTTCCAGATGACAGCAATCAGCCCAAGGTTGCCTACCATGGTGATGAAGTAGATGACGAGGAACACCAGGAATAGGGGCACCTGCAGCCCTGGATGATTTGTAAGCCCTGTGAGGACAAACGTGGTCACCAGAGTCTGATTTTATTCTGTCATATGTGACATGGACAATCACTGAAATGAAATAATAAGTGAGGAACAGTTACAATATAATCATAAAATTAGTGAGATTTTTGTGAGACTCACATGTTGGTATGAGTGCTTTTCATCTTAGTTTTAAATATTTACCTTTAATTGTCCACTTAAATATACATTCAATTTTTTCCATAAAAAGTTTTAAAGTCTAAAGTGATATAAGTTTAATAAATATAATTTTCAGAATAACAAAGTTATTTAGATCCCCACACATGAATGTTAAAGTTCATATGAAGAATAAAGTTTCCATTTTCTCCAAGAATAATATAAATAGTAAGAATAGCTTGCACAGCATTTGAGATAAGTAAATATCATATTTTAATCTAATAGGAAAAGGATGACTGTTTTGATAGATTGTGCTGACACTATGGGCTTTGCATTTGGGAATAAAGTTAGGCTCCTACTTCATGCCATAGATATTTCCTATGAAATTTGAGACAAACCTATCATTGAAAGACTAGGGAAAACTTATCCAAATGAACAAAATCAGTATAAAAACATAACTAACACATAATTTTAATGCATAGTAAATGTATCCCACAGAGATAAATGGCATATAATAAATTAAGAAATATACTTTATTGTGTATGTGAATGTTAGTGATTTGTAGCTGTAGTATAAAAAGGCAATCAAAAAGAATGAGTTAAGAATATTAATAAGCAAGTTTACAGATGAACAGATCAAAATGACCAATAATGAAATAAAACATATCTACCTTTCCAAAAACCATAAATACACACACATACATATGCACGCACACAAACAAAGACTCATGCATAGGACTAGCAGGAATTAAAATGTACAAAATATCCACTGCCATCAGAAATGATAAAATTGATGCTCTCCTCTTAATTATAGAAACATTAATTGCAATATCCTTTTGAAAGCAATTTTATAGAATCCCATTAACTCCTATTAAAAATAAAAATGCCCTCTATCATTTTCTTTTATGTATATTCTACATGTAATTACCACTATGCAAAGGTAAATATACAAAGACTATATAATACATTATTGGTCAAATTGGCAAAGACAAGACACATCCACATTGAAGTAGTTGATCAAATCACAGTACATTCATAATATGAAATAAAATTCAGTCATGAAAAAGAGAGATATACTACCTCCATTGGGAATTGCCACAATATATAGCATTTGAGAAGAATAAGGTACAGAGAAGTGCAGACAATTATGATGCCATTATTGTCAACAAGCAATGTATTTTAAATATCTCCTTTACAGGCAGAAAAATGTGGGTAATATTGGCTAACTTCATAACACTGCCTTTTGTGGTATGGAGGAAGATGGGGGACATGGAGGAGAGGCCAAGAGTGATAAATGAAAATATGAGTGCAACAAGCAAAGAGTCATATATACTATGACCCCTTTTATATAAAATTATGTAATAGATTTATATGCATGTACACATATCTATTGGGAGAAGGACCTGGCAACCCACTCCCCAAAACAATCAGCCATTGAAAACCCTAGGAATAGCAGAGAAGCACTGACAATACTGTTTCACCTATTATATGTAGGGTCACTATGAGTCAGACATCAACTCAATGGCACCTAACAACAACACATATCTAATATAAACAGATCTGTGAAAGAATGGTCTCTTATATGTTAATAGTGGAAAAGAGAAACAAGAACAGTAAAATCCTATTGCTATCTTTTTAACAAGAGCTTTTGGCACTGAAAATTACAATGTAAATTTAGGAAGTGATCGCCTTTAGATTTTTGTGCCTAAAAATTAGTTAAATTCAGAAAAAAACTTCAGGAAAATTGGCATATTTATTTAGGTACTTTTGGTGGGGAACACTTGTGAGCAGAAAGATTATATGACATCTTTTCTTTATCTGTAATATTATAAGCTATTGATTCAACTAGAGCAATGTCATTTTTTAGTTCTCTTTTCTAATTTCAGTAATGTTCCTTTTAAGCCTATCCCTTGTATACTTTGTTATTAATGTCATGAATAAAACATTTGGTGTGTGCATGAACTGAGTTTTTCCATGATTTATAAATAGTTTCTGAAAGAACTCCAAAAAGAGCTTTTCTGATAAATATTTTTTAATGAAAATAAATTCAGGAATACAATTTTTATACACATATGAAAATTTTATAGTCATACATCTTGATTCTTAAGGAATATAAAAATTTACTGAGAAAATATTAGAAAATTGTACTTACCTAATTTTAAAATATAAATAAAAGATATTTTTAGGAATAAATGATCAACTTAAGGAATGATCATGAGTTGTTTTTCTAGCTACACAGAAAATAAATGAACAATGGATGAGTTTTAGAATTCATACTTTTAAATATATACTAAAAGAGAGTTCTACTTTGCAAAACAGAGCAAAATAATAATTAAAATCAAAATGCATCAGATATTTGACCAATATAAACTGGCCACCTTTATTATTGCAAATAGTTAAACTATTGATATCCATAATTTTATATCCTATAATGATTAATTTAGCCAAGAATTAGTAAGCCTTGTGAATTTATATCTTAAACAAAAGGAAATTATTGAAGTTATTTTCTGTGATTTTAGATCATATTCTCATGATGCCATGAAATGAAAGAGTTTTTATTTGACTCAGCCACACAAATTTTAAACCAGAATTTCTTATTCAGAAAAATTACAAATAAGTGAGATTTGAGCAGCACAGTTTGTCTCAATTGAGAAAATTTTCACAGTATAAAATAATATCCAAATATACCAAACTTTTCTTCTTAGTATTAGTTAAATTTTTCATCTTACTAATCAAGAGAAAACTTCCCAACAATTGTGTTCCTGCTGTAGCAAAATGCTAATTGAAATATACATATTCAGATGGGCATCGATTTTTCTCTGCCCAGTTTTAAGTTGATTTTTTAAAAAACGTCTTGTCTAGAATTTTAATTTCTTATTTAGATAATTTGTTCTCTCACAGACAAGTTGCAAGGCTATAATAATGAAAAATTATGAAAATCTCTGCACTCTCACCCAATTCCTATAAAACATTGGAAAACTGGGAATGTGCCCATTTTTGGAGGTAACATGAAAAGTATAGAAAGAAGCAGTATTATTTGTGTACCAGTTTTCAGTGGAATCTCCAAACCAGATGGACCTAGCATTTATTAGTTCTCCTGCAAATCCATTCTTTAAAAATTTTTTTAAAATTCCCTGAATGTTTCCAAGAGATTCCCAGTAGGGTAGAGTCAAAGTTGTCCTCCTGGGCATTGCCAATTAATCGTCAAATTATCCGCACAACTACTTAAAACAATTAAAACTACATATGTGTCCTTAGGGTACACTGTAAGATCTTGTTTATAAACTATTAATGAACAGAGTTTAGAATGAGCTTGTTTTGCTTCCTGTTATTTTCCTTAATTGTGCACCATTC